>BQNB010027544.1:0-57532 GCA_026074375.1 Tanacetum coccineum
CCGAGACATGGCTTGAGAATGAACCTCCTTGTTCCATTACGACTTGGGATGATTTATTATCAAAATTCTTGAATCGATTTTATTCTCATTCTAAAACAAGAGAGCTCAGAAAAGAAATCATAAACTTTCAACAAGTTTTCGGTGAGACTTTTACCAAAGCTTGGGAAAGATTCAAAGATTTATTAAGGAAATGTCCTCATCACAGATTCTCTCTCCTTCACCAAATTGATTTTTTCTATAACGGGTTGTGTCAATCTATTTAAGATTCTCTTAATACCGCAGCGGGTGGAAATCTAATAACAAGAAATACTCAAGATGCCTTAACCATTATTGAGAATAAAGCCAGAGTTTAAACTTATAGAAATAAAACTCAAGTTTCGAGTAGTGGTGGTACCTCAACTCAAATTGATGCCATTACCGCTCTTACTAAACAAGTCGAAGCTATTGAGTATCATTTTGCTAGCATGCGAGAAACTTATGACCAAAATCAAGAAGCAGCGGTTCAATTAATGCAAAATCAAATAGGTTAAATGGTCCCGAGAAACACCAGAACGAACCCTCCTGCTGATCTTAAAGAGATTACTAGTACAGATGGCTTTACATTGGATGGATCTTTTCTTCCTCATTCTAATTTTCTCGTTTATCAAGAAAAGGAACAAGAACCGGAGACCATAACGGAAGTGGTGGAAATTGCTAGCTCTAAGAACACACCACTTGTCCCACCTTTAGAAACTCAACCATTATCCGCACCAAAACCTAAGGAAGACCCGAAGTCTAATCCTTATCAGCTACCGATTCCATATCCATGTCGGCTTCAAGAAGAAAATTTTCAAGCTTTAGAGAATCTTACGGGACGTGTTGACCATTTTGTTTATAGAATTGATATTGTTGATTCTTTATGCGATAAACTTCCTATTGAAAAACAATTCTTAGAGTAGCATTCCTACATCTTTCTCCTGGACCTGTAGTTATGTCTTCCTCCAACTTCTCTTAACTCACACTACGGGGAGATTGACTTACTTTTGGAAGAGACGAACATTACGTTCTATAGATGACTCGATTCCACGGGTAATTGTAATGGATCTATGACTAGGGGAGATATTCTTTTTCTAGAAGAATTATTAAACGATGAAATCCCGAGAGATCTCCCTCCTAAAGAGCTTAAAGATGATGAACCTAGCACGACTAAGTCTTTAATCGAAAAACCTCTTGAAATTGATAATGAAATTTATGATTCTGAGGGAGATATCCTTTTTCTTGAAAATTTATTAAAGGATGAACCTTCAAAAGCCGATAAGTCAGAGATCTATACTCTTATAGGGGAACCACCCGATACCTTTTTAATGGAGGACGAGGAAATCAAATTAAATCCTTTAAAGGATAGTGATGACTCCGTTCCAATCCCAAGGGTATCCGTGACACCCCTGGATTCTCTTGACTCTTTCTTTGATTCGTATGATACATCATACACTAATCCATCTGAGCTCGATTCTGAATACACTTTGAATTATGATAATCTAATTTTTAATATTCAGAACGAGCATTGTGATGAGCCCGAAACAGAGACCATAATGGATGAGGTACACAGTACCGTTCAAATCCCACCTCTGTTTGAAGAATTAACCTCTGATAAGTCCATGCAAGACATAATTCTTCACCGAATTCGTCATGGCATGGTTAATTCTTCTCGCTTATCATTCTATCTCGACCTATTTTCTCCTGAGGATAATTTTAGATCCCTCTCATCTGATTTATTCGAGTTAGGTGACCAAAATGTAGTTTTCGATCCCGGGATCCTCCTAAATAATGGAATTTTCTCCTTCCCGAGAAAATCCCCACATCTTCTGAGTAATAATTTCATGTTCAATAAATGTCATATTTTAAGTGAAATTCCATTGATGACCGAATCTTTGGTTCGTTTTCGCCCTAAGGACAAAGAAATTCGAGGTGAGTCAAGCTAGCGACTCGTTAAAAAACAAGCGCTTCTTGGGAGGCAACCCGTGTCTTTTCTTCTTTCTATTTTCTTAATAATAAGTGAGTGTGTGATTTATAGCCCAAGTGTGGGGGCGTGTTTTTTTTCTATGGTATGTGGTTCCATTTTTACAGGATTCCTTAAGATCATGAAGACCCGTGCTTGTTTTCAATCATCCAATCGTCCGGTCTTCGATCTTTTGCTTATTTTGTAATCCTTAATCATAATCATGTATGCATATTGTGTTTCTCCTTTCACACTTGGAATTACTAGCATTTTCCTTTTTCGTCCTTAAGTGTGGGGGTGACACCCGACATTTTTGAACATTGAGGCCAATGTTTGGTCCTAAGTGTTGGGGGATTTCTATCAAAATATGATCTTGCATGTGCCTGCTATGTCCCTTGCAACCCCGTTTTAGCAAAAAAAATAATTTTTATTGTTCTATTTGTAGCTTAAAAAATGAAAATGAAAATATAAAAATGTTAGTAATAAGTAGGCCTGTAGAATTAGGTAGCTTTTGACTTGATCGAGTTATGCACTCTAGCTTTCCCCTTAGCTTTTTAGATTAAGAGTTTGCTTAACTTTAAAATTTTGCATAGAACAAAAAATGATAGAGTTGAATATAAGTTAGATGCTAAGCGTGGATTAGTTTAATATCTTTAGAGCTCTTAGAGGTTAATTGTGGCTTTTTGCTCCCACCAGCTTAATAAACGTTATATAATTATTGAATAAAATAAAGTTGCTTTGGTTTTTGCGATTCTTAGTTTACATCTCTTCGTAGAGATTCCTTCTGGTGAAAGTAAGATACACATTGAGGTTTTGTCAGTGTTGTAGGGAAATAGGCTACCGATTCCTGACGGCTATAATAATTATGTAATAAACCGAAGCCGAAATAAGACCACTACCTTTTGCCGGCTCACAACCGATGTGGTAGTCGTTTAAAGGGTGGAGGTAATAATAATAAAAACTGTGGGCTAATAAAAGTTCATTGCCTCTTGCCCGCTCACAACCGATGTGGCAGTCTTCAAAAGAAGGCCCATAGTAAGAATAATAATTAAGACTCCTGGACCATGGTCGGCTGGCATACCGATGTGGCAGTTGTTTAAAGGACCGAGGTTTAATAATGTTGCTATAATAATAATAATAAAGCCAAATTTCGACTTCGAGGTTATCTAAATAAAGCCTCCATCTCTGGAGTCGTAGTTGAGTTGTTTTATATGAAATAAAAAGGATAACCCCTAAATCGTGTGAAATTAAAACCTTAATGTAGACCTTATTCTCACCATATCGTCTCTTTAGGAAATGATTTCAAACTAACTATGGTCTAAACCGGGTTTACTTTATAAAAATAAGGCAATAATTTATTTGTCATCAATAATAATGATAATAAAATCTATAGAGGATTTAGGAATAATGGGAGCAAAAAGTTAAGTTTTTACTTACACAATTAGCATTTATGAGTAGTGTTAGCATCTAATCTTATATTTGACGGTGATTTCGTTTTAAGCTTAGTATAGGGATTGTGAAAAGTTAAGGATGATGAACTCCTATTCTTAAAGCCTTTTAAATAAATTATCTTAGTTTTTGTTATTTAATAAATGGTTAAAATAGGGGTGCTTGCGAATTAAATAATTTTTGAACCTTTTAATGGACCTTTTCTGTTCTTGTTTGATTGTGAGGGGTCATAAGTTATAAGGGGATAGAATTATTTATTTTCGGGTTTGTTTTATTAACATTGCGTGTGGGACTAGCAATGGCTTAGTGTAGGAGAATCTGATGTGTGCTAAAACACACATCGTTTATACCGCGTAAAACACTATTAATCAGACTAAAAATGCTAGAATATGGATAATTATCTTGAAAATATATTTGTTTGGTATTTTTATGTCTTGCAGGTAAAAATGATTGAAAACGGAGCAAAAACGGGTAATTACGGGTTTATCGCGATCAAGAGTGCCTATTATTCAAAATCAAGACAAAGCCGTGAAAAGTTCCTGAGCATGCCATTGGAAAGAGCACGGTAAAACGAGTCCAACAGTGCCCTCGGATTTTATTAGGCCAGCCCGTAACCTATTTTATGGGTCGGGCCAGCCCAAACTATCAATAGTCCAAGAACAAGCTTTGCCCAACATGTAAAGCCTAAAGTCTCATTTAAATTTCAAAAAAAAACTGAGTTATAAAATTGGTGACGTGTGCTTGTGTCATCATCACATGCTCAAAATTAATTCCTAAGCCATCACGTGAGGAGCCACTTACTTTGGGAGGACTAGTAGAAAGAGAGCACGTGGCAAACAATGTGTTATATCTCAAACTTTCACTTCAAAATTGAAAAGGGAAATCGGATGGATAATAGTTATTGCGTATGAGGTACGCTGTTCCAAGGCCTTCGTGTCACTTTATCAACGGTTGGATCTTCCTTACTTCTTGCACGATCCGAGGTCACCTAAATAGAAGCAAATGATTGGCTAGTTGATTGTTGAATGATTGGGATAAAATTACACTTTCACCCCTTTCTTGGCTATAAATAGTCACTCGTCACCCTTCATTTTTCTTGACCTAGGCTTTTAGTTTTCTTAGTTTTAGTTTTAAGTTTTTAGCTTATTTTAGTTTGGTAGTAGCTTATTTCTGAGATTCATGCTTATTTGTACTAGCTTATTTCACAAGCTTATTGTGATGATCTAATAAAGATGGTTTGATGCCTATTGGAGATCTTGTTTAATTTTTGTTTGCTTAATCATTCGTTACCTTTTATTTTTGTGATAGCTTATTCTATAGGATATTCGTGATTATTTTTGATGGTTATTATTTTGCAAAGGTTCTAATAAAGTTTAGAAATGAATACTATTAAGCTCTCCTAGCTAATTCAACTCATTATAAATTGTTTTTAAGCACCTTTTGAGATAATAAGTTTTAATAAGCTCAAAAATAGCCTATTGTTGTGCTTGTATTATCTTTGTTTTATTAGTAGCTCTTATTTTCTGATAAGATAAGCTTCTAAATAGCTTATTTGATTTCACTTGAGCTTAAATTGCTAAATCGAACATTAGTGAGCTTATTTGCTTTTTCGTTTAGATATTTGAGTAGTTGAATGCTTTTAGCTTATTTTAATCCTTTCTTACTGTTTTTCGTTTGTTTATTGATTAGGGTAAGTGTTTATTTCGTTTAGGTTTTAGCTTATTAAGTAGTTTTAATTTTAGATCTCATTTAGCTTAAATCGTTTAGCTTATCAAGTTTTAAGTGCTTATTCTATTCGGCTTATTCAGTAATTGTTTTCGTGGCTTATTCTGAGTTTTTTAGCATTTTTAGTACGTGCTTATTGGATCTGGTTTATTTGTTTGGCTTATCTAGTTCTTAAACTTTCGTTAATAAGCAACTGAGTGAATTTTGATGTACAAAATTGAGACTGGGCCTTAAAGTTTGTTGATTGGGCCATTTAAAATAGAATTGGGTTAGGTTGGTTTGTTAAATTGAATCTAGCCCATTTTTATTTGATTCGTGGTTTTGGGCTTGCGAGTGTGAAACAGTAATTGCAATTTGACATGTTAAACTTTGTGACTGTTAACATTTGAATTGTTTTTGTTTGACTTTTTGGTACCGGTCAACTCACAAGGCGCAAAGCTTAAGGGTTTATTTAGCTAGGCCGAATTTGATTATTTGCTTTAGCTAAATAAATCGGGTGGTATTCGTTTAACTGCGAGTCTTTAATTCGGTTCCATTTTCTATCTTTTTTCAATACCTTAGTGTAGCTTAGTATAAAAATGTATTGCTTTGCTTATTTGATCATTATGAGTAGCGAGTAGTTTAATTAGTGCTTGTTAAGTGAAATTGTGATTTGGGATTTAAGTGTGGATTTGAAAAAGGTTTAATTGATTAATAATTTTGGATTATTTAGATTTGTGGTTTAAATATTTTTAAGGGCAAAATCCAGAAAAATAGTTAAACTACACATCTAGTAATTAATATCTTTTAAAGAGATTTTTGTCAATATAAGCCAACGTTGTGAGATAACTATCTTTTCTAAAGACATTAATTCGTTAATAAACCTTAATTCACATTTAATGAACTTTTCACATCACTTAGCAAGCATTTGCATCTTTATAATCTTTTAGATCATTTTAGTATAATTATCGTAGCTTAATTGTTTTAGTATAATTTTAGTATAATTTGCTTAGTTTTGAAGAGTAGTTTTTAAAACCAAAATCCTTAAAAGATAATCAAGCATTATTCTTCGAAAACATAATTGTGATTTGTTCAATTCAAACCTCATTGAGACTTCGACTCCGGAAAGATTGATTATTGTTTGTCCTCAAGCAATTTTCACATCCTACGGGAATTACTATATATACTATTACTCGTCGAGCACGTTTCGTGCGGATCAGTGATCTAAGTTACCACAAAACATGCGCCAGTCTCTTAGACTGAAACCCCCCGTTATCCCTTAGAATTAGGATTAACCTAGGTTAAGCATATGTTTAACATAGATTAGAATTAACATAGTTTAAATTAACTTAGCTTAGTTAACCAAAATATTGATAGAACTATATATTAACGTTCTCACTTTTAGTGATCGACACCCTACTTACCAACGAAACTACATTTGATCGGGTACATTGCTCGTTAAAGTGTTGTTTTAGGTAAAGTCGGCAAAATATAAATGTAAAACTCGATAATTAAATCACAACCTACATGACGACACATCAGGTGGAATGCATGATTATTAATGTTTTATGAACTATTTGGACTATTTATGAACTTGATGAATGTTTTTGAGTATTTGTGAACTCCCGTTTTACTGCTCTCTATTTTGTGAAATATTGCATGCTATGAATTGACTATAAATCTAGCGTTTGCTATGTTATGACTTTGCGTATTATTTTATATACGTATGACTTTATTAAATTGAGACTTTACATATTATCTTATGATACGTAATATTTGCAAAATTGTTGGACTTCGCATATTATATTTCTAATATGTAAGACTTGGTTAATATTGGACTTCACGTATTATATTTCTAATACGTATGACTTTCATTAAAATGAGACTTCGCGTACTCTATATGAATACGTAAGATACATAGATATTAGTGTTGGATGTGTGAGATCCCATTCGTATCCTACGGGTTGTACCGTTCGTACCCCCCTCACATTGTTAGTCCCCCATTGGGTCCCGTTCGTACCTAATCTATACGTACTTTGTGCGCTCCGCTGTTCTGGAGTGTAAATATTATGGATAGCGCTATTAGAGGTCGGCTAACCTCTTGTTCCACCTTGTTTAAGAATTGCATAATATTTATATAGGGGCATTTGTGCATGACACTATATATATGTATGGCCTTTTGACAATATTATTAACCAAGTGGCTTTGACTTTTGACTTTCTATTTCTACACATATATTTTTATATCATGGGAGTGTATGTGAATGTATATGTTACAAGTCCTGTATAGGCGGGACTTGTAATAAAATAGATTCATATGATTCTTGCCATAAGGGCTTATTTATACATGGATTTTTACTTCATTTACATAAAACCCGTGTACTCACCAACTATATTCATAGCTGACCAGTTTTCTCATGCATTTCAGGTGATCGTCAATAGTATTCTTGTGAAGGCATTGCATCATGAAGTCTCACTATGTCGTCTCTTATAACTTTGTGATGTCAAGACTATGTTTTTATGAAACTTGAAACTTATGTTTAAATGCCAATGTTCGGCTAAGACAAATGTTGTATTAAGTACTAATCTGTTAAATAAATTTATGGTGTTATGCTATTACCATTTGCTTGTGCCTTGAGCTGTCACACTCCGTGTTTCAGCTTTAGCGGAGTGTTACAACACCGCTGTAGTTTTTGTCTTTGTTTTATCTCCACAAGTTTGTCATAAAGATCAATCACAAAGAAATATACTAAAATGGTCATATTCCACTATTATTCAAACTAAATTATATTTTATCATCTTCTACACAAACCAAAACAAGCACCAAACAATCCGAGCATTATCTTTATTTTTCAAAATTATATCAAATCAAAAACACAAAAAAATCAAACAAACACAAACATACAAAAATTCCACTTCCTTATCTTTAATCTCCATCTTTACAAACACTTCCACACACACTCACTAAAATAGTAAAATACCATTACCACCACGAAATAACTACCACCAAAACCTCATCGCCACCTAGACCTCCACTAGATTCGACCAAATCTGGTCATAATCATTTTTAAGGGCTAATCAATGATGAAAGAAGGTAACATGTCAAGAAATAAGTGGAGGAAAGTGGGGTGATGTCTTGGACGGAGCATAATAACTTTCGGCCAAACGAATGACCAGATTTTAGTATCTCATTTTCTGTTTAATATTTTTGTCCTAAAAAACCACAAAAATTGCACGCCACATACCTTATCCACATGACACACCACATCAATCTTTAATCACCATATAACATACCACTGATGTATAAAATTTACCTCTCTAAGTTCATCATATTTGCAAAAGTGTTTCTAGTAATTACACATCTAAACTACTTTTCTTTTCTAATAGCAAAACATAAAATTGGTAAATTTCTGAAGTTAAAACATCCAATTCCCTTTACTAAACAATATAATCATCAAGTGGCTCTCACTAAAACATAAATATCCCAACAAGATTGATCACCACCTTTTATGCTTTATCTCACCAAAAATATTAAAGCAACGTCCATCGTTCATGCATGGAAATACAAGTCTTAAATAAGCAACACACTATCTTTTAAGGTTTTCCTATCAGAAAATGCCCTAGGTAACACACTATCTTTTAAGGTTTTCCTATCAAACAAAACCCGCATAGCAACTTAGTAATATTGAATATATGAAAAATACAAATTCGCAAAACCAAATGATGTAATAATTATATACACAATGCACAAAGTTAAAGAAGTGTTCACTAATTACACTCAGATGCTTAGTTGATTGGTTTAAAATTGTAGTAAAAGACACACATTTATACTGAAATATCTAAAATGAAAATGTCAACATCTATTTTGAAACGGAAAAAAGACTTGATAATATTTTCATATTCTAATTTTAAAAAATATACATTAACGTGAGTGCAAAACAATGTTTATTTATGTATATTTTATTTAACAAATTCATTTGAATTGCTCTCAAGAATAAATTGTATTTTCTAACGTTGGATTATCATGGCATGAGTGCATGACTATCAAACCAAATTACATCAACAATATTTATATCATATGTTATCTGTATATGAAAGTAAAAATGAAATACGTAGTAGAAATAAAACCAAAGTATGAAAAGTCAAGAACGGAACGTTGTGTTACTGCATTGGAATTCTAATTTTTTTTCTTTTATTACTCCCTAGTCCCTAGAGACACATTCTCTCTCTTCTTTTATTTCATATTCTTTCGCTTCTTCTTTTCAAATCGTCTTCCGCGAGTCATGGCTAGTTTCAGAGCGTCAATGTGACAAACCGTCAATTTCAGGTCGTTATTTTATTCTCAAGTATTAATTATAATTTTCATTTTTATGTTAAAATATGAACTCACGACTAACCGGGAGAATTAAGACTTACATTTGTAAATTACGCGACGTTTGCAAGAACTGGCGATTTCTACGTTAAGCATCGACGCTTATATTTTCAAAATGCCATAGAAATAATTTTATTACATTCGTTTTTATTTTTGGTGTTACGAGCAATGTTTATAATTATTATTCGTCTTGTACCGTACGTAATTTAAAATTTTCAGAAAAGTATCCCGATTTTTGTAGAACTATTTTTACTTGGTTCGTTTTCACTTCGTGGTTCCGCCTTAACTTTCGTTATATTTTACGTTAATACCCGTTAGCCTCAAAACTACCCACCTATCTTAAAATTTATACCCTAAATGCTAACTTATACCACCACTAAATTAAGTTAGTGGAATTCACCACCTCATCTCATGAGGTGGCTACTCCTAAAGAGTGCTCATGACACTTAGCATCATGTTAATCCAACTCTATACACTTGGCACTTTCACTCTTAACACATATAAGGCTCATTTTGACCAAGATAACACACACAAGCCATAATTATCAACACAAATCTGATCTTGCTCTCTCCCTTTCACCTTGTGACGCCACCAACACTCACCAAAAACATCAAATCCACAAAAACTTGAAGATCAAATAATGAGCACACTAGTAAAAATGACAACCTAGTATAACCCTTGTATTTTGGAGGTGATTTAAAGAGGTTTTCAAGGAAGATTATATACAAGTTGGGGCTGAGATTATACAAGTTATTATAAAGTCTATTGGGTAAAGAAAATGGTGATCAAAAATTATTTTGGGTGAAGATCAAGTTGAAGATTGAAGTCTTGTATATTTTTAATCAATAATCAACATCTCTTCATTTATTATTGTGGTATAATCTCATGAGTTATTGTTTATGTTTCATTTTTTGATTTTCAAATGTAAATGGTAAATGTATGATGTGAAAGATGATAGGTAAAAAAAATTTGTGTCAAGCAGGTATTATCTAGGTTAAATAGCTAAAAAATAGTCGATACTAAAACAAGTGAAAAAGATCATCAAAATTATGATCGTAAAAACTCAGTAGATTCTGATAAAACTCAGTAGGTTTGAGAATAGATTTGATGACATTAGGTCTAGATAAATAACTTATGTACAATTGGGCAAATTGGATGATTCCGAAGAAATAAAATAAAGAGTGAGATAATGGTTAAAACCACAAAAACTAGTCAAATCTGGACCTTGCAGTACAGAATGGGTAAAAAGTCATAATTTAAGTACTGAACCAATAAAAGAAAGTGAAGACTCTGTGGTTGTAGCTAAAGACCTATAGATTCAGAATCAATTGGATAGTCAACCAACTCTTATGGTTTGTAATGGCGTTAAAAAAAGGTGAAAGAGAAAATTATTATTTACCATGACCTTTTTGTATAAAAAGTCCAACCCATGTATTATGTAGTTGACTAAAAATGTATTAAAATGATTTTGAATCTGTAAAGTGGACTTAAAATATGAAGCCAAAAGAGTTTGAAATCAAATAAATCCTAAATTATACCAGTTTACTGTTTATAAATCACGAACTATTTTTCGTAACACGAAAGATATAAAATTACTACTATCCGAATACTATATTATGTAAAGCGATTAATGAACCTAACACCCGCCGTGGGTAAGAACCCTCTTCCCCCCCCCCTTGGAGTTTATAAAGGCTAACAAACTAAAATAAAAGATCCCGACCCCAAGAACCCATAAACATACAATAAAAGATCGTTTATGACTTAAAGAATGGACCCTAAGGCTTATTGGACCACTAGCCCAATGTATTAAACAAAAAATAACAAATTGACTTCTATAGACTTTAGCTATTAGGCCCAATCACTAAGACCTAACTAATATGCCTAGGACCTGATCTTTGAGTGATAATATCAAGCTAATAACTAAAATGGCCTTGCTTAATGGCCGTATTGGCCATTTTGGACTATTTTGGACAAATACTAAGTATAAATGGCAAATAAAAAACAATTTACAACCAGAAAACATTAAGTGGATATAAAATTGTTGCAAGAGCAGGATCATCATATGAACTACATGTATACATATACTTATTTAATTTATGAGTTATTCGTTAATTTTATCAACTAGAAACCTAAAGATCCTGTACAATTTGTTAAAGGTTCTTTGTTTGATTGACGCGTCTACTTCGAATGTTTTTATCATCGATATTCTCGGTCACGAATCACTAAGTGAGTTCATAGCCTCCGCCTTTTTACACTTTAATTGTTTATAAACCCCGAGGGAGATAACAAAGCTTGGTTTTATAAAAAGACAGCTCAAGAGATTGTATGCTAGTTCCTCGATTATTATTATAATAGTTAGCTTAAACTCGGTAGATAAAAGACCTGCGGAAAATCTTAATTGGTTAACTATCAGGAAATGGGTAGACCTCAACATGAAGTATTACTATTTGGAGGCTGCCACCATCCGAGCCGTGACGACTGGCTATCGTCACGTTGCGAGAATATGACACACGGATGCGTTGTAATAGAGAATAAATGCACTCATAGCAGGTGTATAGTAGGCAGACCTTGTTGGGAACCCCAACATAATTGATGGTAACGGTTCAATGTCATGAGGACTTATAATAATCCCCTATATAAACTTGTTGGCCACAAGTTATAATCCTGAATGAATTTAGAAAATGATACTTGTGTTCGAAATTTTATTGTTTAATATAAAAACGCTATGAAGTTCACTCTCAACATTATTATTGACGTTTTAAGCATGTTTCATCTCAGTCTTGAAGTAGTTCGCGATGAGAATTTGTTGTCGCTTATGGACAACCTAATGTTTTTGAAGCCATTTAAATAAAATTCATTCGAAGATGATTTGCAAAAATGTTGTATGAAATTATGAAACAATTTGGGACCATGTGATGTAAAACTTTATATCAGATGATGGCAAGCAAGAGACGGCAAGCAAGAGTCGTCAAGCAAGAGACGGCAAGCAAGAGTCGTCAAGCAAGAGTCGGCAAGCAAGAGTCTACAAGAAAGAAACCGGTGGCAAGCAAGAAACAGCGATAGATGAGAAAGCAGAAAATACAGTGAAGGAATGCACGAATTGGAAAGACAAGAAGAAAGACAAAGAGCAAGAAGCACTTCTCATCTCAGAAGACACAGCGTTTGTGATTACGGGGGAGAATATTGGGCCAAAACCCAATCCGGGTAATCACAACCCGCTAGAAAAACCCGCTGGACCAAATGACAGTTACAAAACAGTTACATAACTGTTTTTGACAATTATTTCGAAGAGTCACAATGGTTCATTTTTGAACCGACACAACCTTTAGATCATACCTATTTAGGACCAGATTCTGTAAAACAAACGCATGATGCAAGAATCATCAGTATGTATGACAAATTCTGAATTTTAATAGCAAGTTTATATTTCTGGTATATTTTGATTACAAATTTAAGATTACGATCCAACATTTGGCATGATTAAAACCAAATCATCATATACCAAGTTCAAAAGATTATGTGTTTCTTGTTTTGAATCATCCAAAACCGCACCATTTTTTTCAGACCAAAACAGTTTGCAAAATCAAAACCAAACACAATCAAAATCACTTTTGTGTTTATATCAGGCGAATCCAACGATTGTCACCAGGCGATTGAATCACCGGCAACAAAGGGATTCATCCCTTGCAAACCTTGTTGTCAAGAACAACATAAACCGAAAAAACACAAAACCCAGAAACGTATTTAAGGGTCAGGCACGATAACAAGTTTTAAACCAAGATTCAAAACAAAAAAGGGAAACCCACATCGAATCAGACAACAGAAGTCATCATCAAAGGGGGACAAATCAGAATCAAAAAGGAACGTACACACCTGATTCTGAAGGAAATAAAGAACCGCACCCTAAATCGATTCATAGAATCGATTCGAGTTAGCAAGAAAGCCCCAAAATCTTAGGCGGTTAGCAAGATCCCCAATTTGCGAAACCCTAGTTTTCGCATAAACAAATCAGGGAGTCCGTGGTTACGAACACAAGAAGAAGAAGCGCAACCACGATCACCATCTCAGTCGGCGGAGAAAACCACCAGACGAAAAGAAGAACGGAGACCAACCGGTCTCAAGAAAGAGACATTTCTCTTTAACAGGGAAATAGAGAAAGAAAGAGAGACTTGATATCTCCAAAAAAGGCACAGATATATGTGATACGGAGTAAGAAAAAAGGGAGGCGCACACAATAACATAAAAGGAGTAGGGCACGGGTATTAACCCACCAGGTTTTTAAATAAACCCATTTAACCCTTTTATTTTATTTTCTTTACAATCTATACCCTTTTAGTTTTGTTTAGAAAATTTAGTCCCCTTTTAAATTTTAAGTTAGTATTTTTCAAAACCCTTTTTTGAAAATATATTAAAGCAAGCAAGGTAAAAAATAATCAAGTTTTGTATTTTTATCTAAAGAAAAAAATCCTTTTCATTTTTACAAATACAAAATAGCAAGTTAAACCGAACCTTTGTGGTTCACATAGTAAGTAAGAAAAAAAACTTAGTATTTAAACGAATCCTCACGGGGACAAAGTAAGCAATTAAGAAAAATACTATTGTTTTTTTATAAAAAAAGTAAGAGAAACCGTAGTGTTTCACCCAGTAAGAGAAACCTCAGTGTTTCAAAACAAGTAAGAAAGTACGCAAGTAAGAAAGTAAGCAAGAAACAACGTAAGTAAGAAAGCAACAAAGCATGACGAAAGGAGAAACTTCATAGTTTCTATTCAAGCAAGAGACGGCAAGCAAGAGTCGTCAAGCAAGAGTCGGCAAGCAAGAGTCGACAAGAAAGAAACCGGTGGCAAGCAAGAAACAACGATAGATGAGAAAGCAGAAAATACAGTGAAGGAATGCACGAATTGGAAAGACAAAAAGAAAGACAAAGAGCAAGAAGCACTTCTCATCTCAGAAGACACAACGTTTGTGATTACGGGGGAGAATATTGGGCCAAAACCCAATCCGGGTAATCACAACCCGCTAGAAAAACCCGTTGGACCAAATGACAGTTACAAAACAGTTACATAACTGTTTTTGACAGTTATTTCGAAGAGTCACAATGGTTCATTTTTGAACCGACACAACCTTTAGATCATACCTATTCACTTTGTATAAATAGGACCAGATTCTGTAAAACAAACGCATGATGCAAGAATCATCAGTATGTATGACAAATTCTGAATTTTAATAGCAAGTTTATATTTCTGGTATATTTTGATTACAAATTTAAGATTACGATCCAACAAAATGAACAGACCAAAGTTAACACTAAATGATTAATTATCCAAGTTTTAAAAGATACGCGTGTGGCCATAAACCACTTATATTAGTTGGCGCTTACACGGTTGCATCACGTGCTTCTAACGAATATTTTAATAATCAAAGCAGAGACATATATCCTTGTACTGAAAAAAGTGAGCATGTTTCTTACCATTGAATCGTATTCATCTTTTACATGAGCACACTCGGTCGTTAACGGTTAACCTGTTCCAAAGAATTACTACAAAATAAATGAACTAAAGTTCATTCCAGCCTAACCTCGAAAACCACAAAAAAAAAATAGAAAAATACATACATAACTGAGGTTCCAGAAAGTGTACCATTTGCACTCCCTTACTCACCAAACACTGATATACTCGTGCACGTATGTCCACAAACAGCCCCGGTCCATTCTCCTTCGCCTCCAATATCGCATTCACCCTGAAATAACCATCAAAAAAACCATTATTCATTAGTGCTAACTAAAAGGATAAGTAAACTAAAATTACATGTTAGTTGAAATCCATTACTTTTATCACTTATAACATATAGAATCAATAGCTAATGAGGTACGAAATTCATTACACTCAACCTAAATCAATAAACCAAAAACCTAAAATTATAAAGCCAATCAACTATACCAAATTAAATGCGGGGAAAATAATAATAACCTCCATACTATGCAAATGTTAACGTGGTTGTTGTGAGTGGTTTTTTTGCTCAAACCCCGTATTCATTATGAAAAAAGATTGAACTCATCATGCTTTCCGACCTCATTTTCCGATTGGCAGCAACAAAAGCAACACCATCGATCAAGCCATTATCATTCGCCATCTTCATAGATATTTCAGTTTTAATGTAGAGATTTTAGTGGTTAGTGTGTGTTTTTGGGGAAAAGAATTGGAACACATGAATGAAGGATTCATGTGTTTAGATGACAAAGTGGAATTCGATACTTAATCGGCTAATGGCACAATCACTCAAGTCTTCGATCCATTTAGCTAGCACACTTCAACATGTTCTAAATGACTAAACATCAATTTAAACGTTTTTTTTCATGTTTTAAAAGTTTACTTTTAAAAATGTATAGATCTGAGTTATATGTTCAATCAAATCACAATATGAACAAACAATAACTATCTAAACTAAAACACGATAACAGCAATAATAATGTAAAGAGATAAGGAAAGAAACAACCAAACCAAGACACATATATTTTATAGTGGTTCGGCTATGAAGCACCTCTTCACCCTACTCCACTCTCCGAGTATCCGACTCGAGATTTTACTCTGACAACAAGCTCCTTTTAGTTGGAAAAAACCGTTTACACGTCGCTTACTTTATTTTCCGACACTAAGTTAAATGTCAAGTCCTAATCTTAGCTAGAACCAATCTAGCTCTTCACAAGATACACACACTCACAAGATCTACACAATATCCGAATCACACAAATAAACAAAATAAATACAATAGAGTTTTGGTACATAGAAAAAAAAAGGATAGATCACTAATTAACACTTCGTTTCTTGATGACTACGAGTGTTCTTCTCTTGCACTTGAATAAGAGGGAAGAGATGAGAAGAAGAGATTATATCACTTGAAACAAGATCTAAGTATGTTTGTGATCAAGAGTTTTAGTGAGAGAAAGAAGGTTTAGAGAGAGAAAGAATAAACTGAAAAATTTTATGCAAAGAGGAATGTTTTTCTTCTGGGAATGAAGCAGTATTTATAGGCAGGGAATCCCAACGGCTGCAGTCTCAAGACTAACTTAAGTTGACGAAACGAGTCATTTAAATTATTTTTAGAAAGTTTTTATCTTTCAAACATCTACCTGAAAGCCGAATGGTTTATGTTTTGAACAGGTTGTGCCATCCACAAAACATAGTTAAAGTTCAAGAATTAGTATTTTCGATAATACTCCTTGAAGAAAATTAACTACCCATGTTTAATCAAATAAACAATTAATTTTCTAAAGGCTAGGATGTTACTTGACATACCACCACATCAGTTGATCTGCTAGTGATGGTATATTCAAAAAGTAATTGACGATCAATAATTGCCGTCGGTATAATTCCTAAAACCTTATGGGACTTACTTTATTACAATAATATTCTAGTAACCATGTTATATCCCATCTATGCCTCGCGTTTAAGGTCTCGCTAATAAACCGATTAAGTCGTCCAATCAAAAACTGTGATTATGTAACACTAACGTCTCACGAAAAAGTGTATAATCACCTTGTGATTACGATCTACATACGTCTCATGCATAGTAAAAAGCATCTACATGTGTTTTTACAAATTGAATGGCAATAACTAATTTAAAAAAGGGTATGATATTTGTCGTGACAAATATGTACGAAGAAGCATGCATACATCTTCGTATCATAGATTTTAATAAAAGCTTTACTCAATTAAGTTATTTATTACAATATCACATATTTTTTATACATCTGATGTATAAATAGTGTTACCTTTTAAAATTGACGATTCAACGTGTTTTCAAATATAAAGACTTTAAGAGAGATTGTGAGCCCTTCCTTTTTATGGTTCGTGAAAAGTTCAAGTTGGAAGATTATTACTAGCCTAGGCCATACTATAATTGGTTGTACTCATATAGCTAGGATCCATGATTTGTGGCATGTCACGATCACTTCAGTAGAAGTTCAAGCGTATGCTTGAAGTTAATGTGGTATCTCAACCACATTCTATTGTACTCTAAACTTTTATGATTAATACAAATTTACCGGGATAACCTTTTACCCAAAAAAAACAAATCAAACAACATCAATAATGAATCTTTTATCGGTAAATTCATTTCACTTCTTTTATAATAATAGAGGAAGGTTTAGGGGAAGGTTGATGAGATATGGAGGATGACAATGATGATTATATACTCAGACATTGTCTACTTTCTCACCTTCACGTACTTAGGAATGTAAGTAATTTTACTCAATTACAGTTTGTTATCTATTTTTTTGTACTCATTAGGTTAATCTAATCATTTGTTGTGATAATAATCAATAGCGGCAAGTTAATGAGATTACTGAACAATACTCCCATGTTACCGCACTCTGATTTCAGTACGCTTTTTATATATCTATCTCCTCTTCATGTTACTTGTATAAGTGATATATGCATGTTACTTTTGGTTATAGGCGAGCAAGTATTGATTGTTTTGATTATACTTGTAACCCTTGCTAGCCGCTACTTGATACCTTGTAGATAGTAATCTCCCTAGGCTGGGACAAATCCTATTTGAAATATCAACTTTTAAGATTATATGTGTCACATGCTCATAGGACCATAGAAATATGTTTTGAGACACTAACACAATTGTTCAAAACTTCAAATACCTCAAACCGACCTTTGAATGAGTTTGACTGAGTTAAACACATAGTTGACCAAGTTTTGACCGAAATGATTTGACCCAACTCGCCTGTGTCTCTCTGACTTTGTACGCGGCCTTGTTATCTAGAGTTTTATAAAACTGAATTTAAATGACACGTGTCACTTATTACAGACATGAATCTAAACTAAAAACCGTGAAACCTGTGTCCCTTGAAACCACCATATCATACACTCATATATATGTTCGGTCGTTACAAGATGATAATTTGGCACGCTTTATGTACTAAACTTGTGTTTGATTATAGTTGCAAAACTCACTCGGCGTTACTCTTTTTATTATTTTATTTTGGATAAAACAGGATTTCTCGATCCACAGGCAAAAAATATTAATTCTAAAGAGAAAATTTGGTAGACTCAATAGAAAAAGAAAATGTAGGTGTCAATTTTCGGAACATGCCCCGAAAATAATGACTAAATCAATTGCCACTTATATACAAGACATAACCTACAAGCTTGGCAAGGTTGCAGAGCTTCAACCACGACCAGACACCCTCACAAGTCGGCCACCTTGTCCTAGAATCTAATATAACAACATGTGACCATAAAACACTAGAATTACTTATCATTCTACGGAGCATTTGTTTGTTGAGTTTTGGGATCTTCCACATTGCCAAGGCCTTCAAGAATTACTCGATTGCTTTATAGAAAGGTTCATAAGCTTTAATTCACCACTTCATATATATTGCAAGCCAACTTATCTAGTTATCTTGAACCATGGTTAAAAATGCGCAGGTCGCGCTCTTGCCATATGTGATAAACTGTGGCAGCAAAGACCAGCTTCCCAATTACATTCCAAACTGAATTACCTTTAGAACGCGGTTGCAGGTGATTCAAAATCTCAGTTCAAACTTCCAATACTAAGTCCATATTAGCAAAAAAAAATTCGTTCCACACTTGTTTCGAATAAGAGCATTGAAAGAAAAGGCGGGGATGTGAATCCGGCTGACTTTTACATAAGGCACGCATACTAGTGTGGCGATCCCAAACGCGCTTTTTATCTTGCGTTTTGGGCCGCTGCCCAAAAGCAATCCATAAATTAAACGCATGGCGAGGTATGCATTGGCTATACCAAACAATTCTATACCAGGGGACGACATTGCCTTCATTTCAAATATCATTCCAAACACCAACAACTAAGAAAGGCATTGTTTGACCATGCTTCTATGATTTATTTAAAGCTGATGCAATAAACTGTGATTGGTCATCCATTCTTGAGGACACAACCATCTCTCGTCCTCTATAACTTCATTGACCAGCATAGTTAGATTAAATCTGGCATCATGTATGTCACTTATCAAACCATGCAGAAGTTGATCACATTACCCGAGCGATCGGATTGGAACTTTTTATATATAGATTTTGAAATTGTATATATGACATGTTTATAGGACCATACAGTTGCTCATGGGGCCTAGAAATATTAACACAGTTTTGCAAATACTTCAAACTGAGTTTTGACAAAGTTTGATTATGTTTTGACTGAATTTTGACCGAACCGAATTTTTGGGCCGATTCTACTCAACTCGCCTCATTGACTGACCTTGTAGCGAGTACTAGTTGATTCCTTGGCCTTATAGTCCAAGTTTTACACTACTGGTTTCGAAAAAAGTTGAAGAGTTATGAATTTGATTGGAATTCATGTGAAAATATGCTTGACACGTGAAACTTATTCTTAACACTAATGTAAACTGAAATACACTAAACTTGTATTGCTTGGAACCAACACGATTCTGGTTGTTAAAGCAATAAAAACGCCTGGCTATTACACAGAAAAGATGGATTATAGGTGATCATTTTGTCTGTCCATACGAATAGTTCATTGTTCATGCTATGACATTACTAGTATAAGTGCGGTCCATTCAGAATGTGAAATTGACATACATATTTCTAACTTTTTTACTACTAAACATTCTTTGTAAAGCAACAAGACATTCGTTTTAAAGCAATAGCAAGTATTTAGTTAGAATTGGTATAGAATATGCACATATTATGGATGTTAATGTAAACTGAAATGCACTGACCTTCTGTCGCTTATAACTACCTCAATTCTGGTTGTTTGAAAGTGTGAGTTTACTAGGAACTAAGATGGATTATAGGTAAGGGGGTGTTTGTCTTAGCTTATTTGATAGGCTTATGAGCTTACTGAAACTTTTATAAGCTCATAAGCTCCATTTTTTGGGCTTAGGAGCTTATCCACTTGTGCTTATGAACTTTATAAGCTTATAAGCTCAAGTGGATGGGCTTATAAGCCCCAAAAAAAGAGCTTACCACATTGTCAGTAAGCTCATAAGCCAATCAAATATGCTAGACAAAGACCCTCTACGCATTTTGTCGGTCCAAACAAAGAGTTCGTTTTTCATGCTAATAAAAACACCCCCTCTTAGAGATTTTTTGAGTTAATTGCATAAATGGTCCTTGTGGTCGTCCGGATATAACGAAAATGATCCCTCAAACTTTTTTGTAACGAAAATGGTCCTCCTCAGTCAATGGTTAGAAGTTAAGTAAAATATTCAATGTTTATTCCTAGAATAGATGTAGTTGCAAATATGAAACTACTACAACATCATTGCCTTAGGTTTAAAATTATTGTCTCTGAACAAACCTACAATTTAAAAAAAAACATTACACGTTTCAAGCGATCAAACATTCCATAAAGTCTCATTTAATTATTTGAAATAAAAAAAAAGTAAACATCTGTTTTAGGACATGAAAAGAAAAAAAGAGGATATTCCTACATCAACACGTATGAGCTGTTATATATCATTTCGACTTTCGACCATTTTGAGTTTACATCAATGTATGTAAGTATGTGTAACTTACTCTCTTACTTTTTGTTAGCCCAATAAAAAAAACCATACTGGATATTAAATCCGAATCTTGTTTCCAAGCTTGAAGCCCAATAAAGAAAAAACTATAGGCATGTCTTTGAGATGAAAATGGTATCCCGACGATCTACTCCCTCCGTCCTAAAATTATTGTCTCCTATTGTTTTTTTAAATTTTTTTTCTTCCAACTTTGACTGTACATATTTTTGTTTGTGCTATATAATACTTGATGAAAATCATAGCTATGAAAATACATTCAAAAACCAATCAAATTCTTTTCATTAAGTATTATATAATACAAACAAAAATATTGTAGGTTAAAGTTAGAAGAAAAAGACTTAAAATACCAATATGAAACAATAATTTTGAGACGGAAGGAGTATCCTTTTTTTGCTTCTTTGATATGAGCTTTTGTGTTTTTGGGCTCAAAAGAGTTGGTTCGGGTTTTTACACATTGGATTATAAATTTGGGCCTTAATAACCACTAAATCACTAATATATTAAGCTTTAGCATACTTCAAACTTTCACTTTCATAAATAAAACATCAACATATTAAGTAAACGAGGTTTGTCACCCGCGCGTTGCCACGGAGCGCGCGGGACTATTTTTCTAATGGACAGATAACGTCATGTACTATTTTTCAGCGATTGGGACTCACCTTGCAATGACCTAATAACCATAAAGACTATTTGCGTAAACATTTTAAAATATATATTAAACTTTAACATTTTTTTATATAATCTTACGCATGTCAGAACCATGCAATATTGGGCTTGTTTTATTCGCAATTCGACGATCTTTTCAGCGACATTTTTTCTGAATGAAGCGATAGATACGCACTCCGTAATTGACAAATAAAGTTTGTTTTAGTGAAAACTCGTAAATATGTGAAAGTTGAGGGTGCGCTTTAAAAATTAAATTTAAAAAAAATATGAAAAAGAACGTAAATAGGTTAAAGTCCAGGGTGCGTTTTGGAAATTCGTATATATATATATATATATATATATATATATATATATATATATATAGGATAAATATCAAATAAAAAGACAAATATTCATAACAATAATAAAAAGATTTATTTTTTTAAAAAAGTTCTCAAAAAATTCTTAAAAAATTCCACAAAATCGTGTATGTTGGTGCATAAAAAAGTTTTAAAGGAAGTTTGTCTAAAAGTGGATAGTTTTGCCGAAAAAAAATTATTAAAAAAAACGTTTGTGCATTAAATCGATTTTTTGTGCATCAAAAATTCGTTTTTGTACCCAACTTCTTTTGACTTTTTGCATCAAAATTTTATTGCGCATCAAAATATAACAAGTCGAAAAATTTGTGCATCAAAATTTCTTTTTTTGCGCATTAAAAAACGTATAAAAACTCAAAATTAAAAAAACTCCTTTTACAAAAGTTTTATGCACTAACATACCTGATTTAATGGAATTTTTTTGGAATTTTTCGAGATCTTTTTAAAAAAAATTTTTTTATCATTCTCACGAATATTTATCTTTTTATTTTAACCTTCCTCTATATATATATATTACTATATGTTTAAATCTTGAGGACGCCTAAAACCATAACAAGCCACCATACACTTGAAATTAAATCATTTAAGCTCCACTAACTCAAATTTTGAAATTTCTACCATGCATGTGAAGGAAATTGACATTTTGTTGCTTAGTAAACTTGCATGCATGCCATATCTTACACAATCACATGCATACTTATACCATTGACTTCATTTGACATGGAAAATTCAAGGTATGAATATTATTGGAACTATGGACCAAAATTTTGAACCATCATAGTCCTTGTGAGCCATGCCCGGCCGAACCCAAGACCACACACACCTTTGGTGTGTCTTGGTCACATGTGGGCACCCATGCACCATCAAACCCTAGCTTTGGCCTATAAATACCAACATATAACACAACTTAGGGTTATTTTTCATTTCAAAGTCACCAACAAAAACACACATCTCTCTCCTCCTCCATCACTTAAAAAAAAAAAAAAAAAAAAGAAAAGAGAATAGTAAAGAAAAAAAAGAGAGACAAAAAAAGGTTGTAGAAAAGAATAAAGCGGGAGAAAACCACTGCTCACAGGCACGCCCCCACCCCACACCACATACCCACTCCATAACTTATGCTTTCCATCAGCAAGATCCCTTTTTATATAACAAAGAGGTCCTATCTATATCTAAAGGTGTTGTGTGAAAAACGTCACCAGTGACACACGCGTTCCAGCATGCGGATTATTACTTAATTTAGGCCTTAATAAGAGAAATATTAGCTTGCCTCAGTGCTTTTTGTAATTTTAATCACCCCCAATATAAAATTTGTAGGGTTTATTTCTTAATATGCTTTATTCGTATACCGCGTTTTGACTAAACGGAACCCCGGAAACTCGAAATCTTTTCGCGTAAACTCAAGTTATCGATAATCTTACACTCTAAGTCTAAAATTTTCGTTCATATCCCTCCCCATATGCTTGAGGAAGCCTAAAACCACAAGAAAGTCACCATACACTTGAAATTAAATCATTTAAGCTCTACTAACTCAAATTTTGAAATTTCTACCATGCATGTGAAGGAAAGTGACATTTTCTTACTTAGTAAACTTGCATGCGTGCCATATCTTACACAATCACATGCATACTTATACCATTGACTTCATTTGACATGGAAAATTCAAGGTATGGATATTATTGGAACCATGGACCAAAATTTTGAACCATCATGGTCCTTGTGAGCCATGTCCGGTCGAACCCAAGACCACACACACCTTTGGTGTGTGTTGGTCACATGTGGGCACTCATGCACCATCAAACCCTAGCTTTGGCCTATAAATACCAACAATATAGACACAAAAGAACATAGAACTTTTTTATTTAATTTTTTTTTTTTTTTTTAGGTTATTTTTCATTTCAAAGTCACCAACAAAAACACACATCTCTCTCCCCCCCGTCTCTAGCTCACGGCACCACCACCACCATCATACCCACTCCATAACTTTTGATTTCTAGCAAGATCCAAGTGTTCAAAGTTCATTCCTAGTTATATCTAAGGTGTGTGAATCCTATATCCGTTGATTTCAAGAATTATAAAAATTAGGTTTGCAAGATATTTGTGGGTTTTTATAGATCTAAGTTCTTTTTCACTACTTGCTCTTCTTGATTTGTAAGTGTTCCTTGAATCTTTGTTTGGTTTCATCTATTTTCTTTATAGATCTATGTTTGTTCATAAAGATCTATATGTTTGTGTTATTTTTATAAAAGAAATAAGTTTATATTTTGTCATCTTTTATAAAGTAGAAGTAAAAATTGTTACAACCTTATGTTTATGTTTTATATCATGTTCTTGGTGAGATTGAGGGTTGATGAGAGTTGCAACAATAGAGATTAGGGTGGATTAAGGTTTAGTTTTGTTGGTTGGTTAATGGTGAATAAAGATTAGGGCTAGATTAGACACTAATATGCGAGTTGGATTGATTTTTGGTCGTATTTCGGTAAAACAACCTTGCTGTCCCGAATTTGTTTTGAGGTTTTGAGCGACTTAAAAATGTTTTCATTAGGCGTAAAAGTAGTTTTTGAAGAGCTTATTTCGAATAGATAGTTTTTCATATATCACACTTTAAAATCGGACTTAAAACGACCAAGTTATGGCCAAATAAAACTCGAAACATTTTTCGGCAACATAGATGAATAGTGTGCTGTTTGGAATAGTAAAATGGGTTTTTGGACACTTTCAGATTATTTTGGACATTTTAAATGCAAGCAAACCATATATGAATGTTAGGCAATTAGTTAAAACAACTAGAAATGTCATGAAAAGCTATTTGAGATGCCAATCTTAATAAAAAGTAGGATTATTAAAAATGGTACGAAATGGACATTTAGGCGATTTAAACATAAGGATTAGGCGGTTTAGAATTTGTTTAAGCGATTTGTAAAATATGTAAACATTAGAAAATAGGGGACGCTATTAATATTTTGAAATTAAAAACTTTCCTAAAAATGAAAGGTTTCTATAAATAGTAACTTTTTGCAAGTGTCGAGATCTATCAAAGATGATATAAATCTATCTAAGCCTTTTATTACTAAAACGCAAACACACTTGGATGCTTTAAATGATAAACATGGATGCTTTACTTGTTTACTTTGCCGAAAGCTAAATCATACCCATATCTAATCTAGGTCGCGGCTAGACCTCCTTATATCATCATCGTTGTTGTGATTATCGCTTATCCTTGTTAAGGTGAGTTCATAGCCCCACGTTTTACTTATTTTTAAATGCTTTATACTTTGGGATTAGAAACATTGTTTGCTTTTAAATTGGACACAAGTTCTTAACGTGGGTTTTACAAGTTTATGTGTTGCCTAAGTTTTGCTACAAACCACTATTGCCTGAACTATCATGAACCGTTAGTCACCTATGGCCAATTGATTTAGTTAAGTGGGCACGAATGTGTAAATAGATCTATTGGGACTAATTATCCCTATCCGCTTTGGTTCCACTTAACGAAGAACAAACGGATATATGTCATGTCGATCATACTTTATGGTGGTCTTTGGTTTGGGCCACCAACTTAGGGCAGGAATACTTTGCAACAGGATGTAACATGCCCTGTTGACTTAATTAGCTTCGGTGTCATGAGCTTAGTGCAACAATAAATACTTTTTATGTGATGCTGTATTTGTTATAGTAGTCACATACGTTTTGAAATCTTGTGGTCCACTCTTGTATCAACTTAAACCTATGAATTCACCAACATTATGTTGACGTTTTAAACATGTTTTCTCAGGTGCTTAGCTTGGATTGATTCTTGATGCTATGTGGAGTCTATGTGCTATGTGACTTCGCCAATTTCAAGACTTATCTATTATTTACTCGTTGTCTTTATTAAAACTTTGTTATGCTTCCGCTACCTTTTTAACTTATTTATTTTGGGCTGTAAAACTTAAATCTATTTTGTTTTATGCAACGAGTAAACTTTTTCAAACGTCCATGATTAGTGGTCGTTCTTTATTGCTTTGTGATCGGATTGTTATGACGTCACGCCCTCGGACACGTATTCCGTCTAGGCCCAGTTTGGGGGTGTGACAGATTGGTAATCAGAGCCAAGGTTATAGAGAACCAGGTAGTTATACTAGGTCTGGGCTATAACCAGTATGTGATCCTATGTGCCTCTATTTGTGCTTACTTGCTATCTATCCTTGCTGCATACATATATATATGAGATTACTATATATACATAAGAGTATTACATATTGCCATATTTACCTTGCCATTCATTTTAGCATTTCTTTATGCCTTGCATGGTTTCATATAAAGGAGATTTATATAAACTTTTGCTTGTGCAGATTATGGCAGCTTCAGCTATCATTATTTCTTCTGATTCTTCGGATGAGAGTGTGGGATCACCGCCCTCTCGGGTTATTCTTTTTGGTGATATTCCTACTGTTATTCCTTCTACTTCTGTGGTTGCTCCAGAGACTTCTACTATTGCTCCTGTTATTTCATCTGCCTCTCGTGTGGTTGAGACGACTCTTGTCACTTCACCCACTGGATTGTGTGGCTTGGTTCCTTATTCGGGTTCTGATTCTGATTTACAAGATGAGATGCCTTTACCAGAGCACATTTCCCCACTACCAGCTATTTCACCATTCTTATGCACCGATTCTTCTGAGGCTCCTGATTCTTCTGATGGACCACCATCGCAGGACCCTTATGTTGCTACCGTTGCTCGTTGGAGGAGCAGGGTAAATGCACGTCCATCATCATCATCTGAGTTTCCTATTGCTCCTGTTACTGCCCCGCCCGGGATTCATCGACAGTCAGTGATTCTTATCCGACCCGGGGAGGCTATTCCTTTTGGTCGACCTTACCGCACCCATCTTAATGGGCCGCGTAAGTTGTTGACTGCGAGGAAGAGAGTTAGACCTTTACCAGCTCACAGATTAGCATCGAGGCATGCATCACCTCATTCTTCGGACCATCACTCATCTTCTTCTAGTTCATCTTCGGATTCTTTGCCAGTTCATTCTTCGGGTTTAGATGCATCAGATCAGGCTCATTCTTGATCTTCGACTAGAGATGTATCACCCAGATTGTGTTACCCTCCGAGGAGAGCACCACGACGTAGTGAGGCATTTCGTTGTTGGTGTGCTGCTCCATTATCTACTTTGTATCCACCGACTACATCAAAGTCATCATCAGGAGATTCATCAGAGAGACCCCTGCATTGATCTTCACATTCTGCTGGACCATCTCGTAAGAGATGTAGATCCCTAGGTGATTCTGTACTATCATCTATGCCAGTTATGGGATCATTAGCTCCTACCCGTGCTGATCTCTTACCACCTCGTAAGAGGTTCAGAGATTTATATTCGTCTGAGGCCAGCATAGAGGAGGATGCCGAGGTTGGTCCTATAGAGACTGGGTTGATATGGAGTTAGGTATTGGTGATGGGGATGATGTTAATGATCATGTTGAGATTGACCCTAGGGATGTCAGGGATGATACAGAGGAGTATGAGCTGACACCAGTGCTGGAGACACGGTTGAGGTAGGTGTCGACCCGATGTCCGCACCGATAGTTGAAGAGGAGATTGTAGAGCCAGCTGGAGAGGATTCTTCTGATTCGTCTGGCACTAGGGATGGCATTGTTAGGTCATTCGAGGATATGCCGATTGACTTGGATGATGTTGTGCGTGACTTTTACCATCACATGTCTGAGGTTCGTATTGATAGGATTGTCAAGATTGAGACTGCTCAGAGCCGGTTGGAGGCCGATCAGTTAATAGCTAGCGGAGACAGAGCTAGGATGGCCTAGAGGATATATAGCTTGAGGTTGGAGAACCTCAAGGTTCGTACTATGTTAGATATTGAGGGGGATCGTGTGAACAGCCTTCGTCTTCATATGTCCCTTTCACAAGAGGAGTTTCGTCAGATTCGTAAGGATCGCGATGATACTCAAGGGAGACTTAGGAGGTTGGAGTCATATGTTGAGAGACGTTTGGGTTTTCGCCCTTAGACTAGTCGTACCATGATCATGTAGGACACTAGATTGATGGTTAGGTCTAGATGTTAGCAGTAGAAATAATTGTGGATCATGTACCTATTTTGGAATTTAGTTGTAACCGAATTATGCTTTTATTCATGAAAGGAAAAGCTTGTTTTGACTCTCTCGCTTATTTATCTATATTGTTAGTTATTCGTTCTGTCAATCATGTTATAATTATATTTTATTTTATAGCATGTATTAAATTATCGTTATCTAATAATCGCGTATTGTTTTAAAATCTCACCATGGGTTGTGTCTTGTGATGTAGAACAATGACTATCACTCGCTCAGGTATGACCCCTGAAGCAATCGAAGAACTCGTTAACCGACGTATGGAAGAAGAGTTGGCTGCTCATGAGGCTAACTGAGATCTTGAACTCAAGAATAGGAATGACAATGGAAATGGTAATGGAAATGATGCGGGAAATGGAAACAATAGAGGCGACAATGGTGACGGTAATGAGAACCACAATGTGAATCGAGGAGGCGATAGGGCGGCTGCTCGTTAATGTACTTACCAAGACTTCATGAAGTGTCAACCATTAAGTTTTAAAGGAACTGAAGGTGTGGTTGGTCTAATAAGGTGGAGTGAAAAGATGGAAACTGTGTTTCACATCAGCAACTATCCGGAGAGATATCAAGTGAAGTATGCTACCTGTAGTTTACTCGACAGTGCATTAACCTGGTGGAACTCTCACAAGAGAACCATCAGAACTGATGCCGCATACGCTTTGTCATGAAGAGAGCTGATGAAGCTGATGACCGAAGTGTATTGCCCGAAAATGAGATCCAAAGGATGGAAAACGAGTTGTGGAATCTGTCGGTGAAAAACAATGACATCGCTAATTACACACAAAGGTTCTAGGAACTCACCATGATGTGCACCAAAATGGTCCCTGAGGAGGAAGATCGGGTGTAGAAATTCATTGGAGTCTTCCTGATAACATCTAAGGAAATGTGATTGCTGCAGAACCTACAAGACTACAAGATGCTGTTCTAATTGCCAAAAACTTGATGGACCAAAAGTTGAACATCAGGGTTGAAGAACGTGATGGTTATGAAGCTAATCAAGTGAAGATTGAATTGTTTTCACCTCAAGTTAAGGTTGTATCCATAGCTAAGTTCTTCCATGGGGCCATAAACAGGATGGTCGATCGCATCCATGATTCTGAGCCGATTTGTTACTCATCCTGATTTATTAATAATTTATAAAATATATCATGTAGGCCCTTACACTATGAGATGTGGGAAGTACAACAAGATTGGACATTTGACCCGAAATTGTAAGGTTACCAATTCCACTACTTCTACCCAGAGAGGTCAAATGGTGAATCAGAGGGATGTGACTTGTTTTGAGTGTGTTGCACAAGGACATTACCGGAAGGATTGTTCCAAGATCAAGAACTAAAACCATGGGGACAAAGCAAGAGTTCCTGATGCAAGAGGCAAAGTATATGTCCTAGGATGAGGTGACGCAAACTCGGGTTCCAACACTGTCACGGGTACGTTCCTTCTCAATGTTCATCATGCTTATATGTTATTTGATTCGGGTGCCAATAGAAGTTTCATATCAAATACTTTTAGTACATTGCTAGATATCACACCCTATACCTTAGACGTTAGCTGATGAAAGGACTTCAGAAACCAACATAGTGCTTAGGGGCTGTACATTAGGATTGTTAGGACATCCATTTAATATTGACCTGATGCCCATAGCTTTGGGTAGTTTCGACGTTATCATCGGCATGGATTGGTTAGCAAAGAATCATGCAGTGATTGTCTGTGACGAGAAGATAGTGTGTATTCCATTTGGAAACGAAATTCTGATCGTTCAAGGAGACAAAGGTGCCAAGGAGAAGAAATCAACGTTAAGCATTATATCATGTGAAAAGGCCCAGAAGTATATGGAGAAAGGTTGTCAACTATTTCTGGCACAGGTTACGGTGAAAGAAAATAAAGACATGTCGAATGAGAAGCGACTTAAAGACGTGCCGACTGTACACGACTTTCCAGGAGTTTTTCCATAAGACTTACCTGGACTACTACCCACACGACAAGTCGAATTTCAGATTGACTTAGTCTCAGGTGCTGCACCTGTAGCTCGAGCCACGTATAGGTTAGCACCGTCGGAGATGGAAGAATTGTCTATCCAACTACAAGATCTTTCTGACAAGGGATTTATAAGACCAAGTTCCTCACCTTGGTGAGCTCCGGTTTTGTTTGTCAAAAAGAAAAACGGCTCTTTTCGAATGTGTATCGACTACCGTGAACTTAACAAGCTTACTGAGAAAAATCGATATCCACTTCCGAGAATTGATGACTTGTTTGATCAGTTGCAAGGATAAAGTGTGTACTCGAAGATCGACTTGAGGTCTGGTTATCACCAACTCAGAGTTCGTGATGAGGATATCCCAAAGACGGCATTTAGAACTCGTTATGGTCATTATGAGTTCCAAGTGATGCCATTCGGGTTGACTAACGCACCGACAGTGTTCATGGACTTGATGAACCGGGTATGCAGACCATACCTAGATAAATTTGTGATCGTGTTCATCGATGACATCTTGATCTACTCTAAGACCAAGGAAGAACATGATGCACATCTTAGACTAATTTTGGTGTTGCTCAAGAAAGAAGAGTTGTACGCTATGTTTTCGAAGTGCGACTTTTGGCTGTCGAAGGTACAATTTCTTGGACACGTGATTGATAGTGAAGGCATTCACGTGGATCCTGCGAAGGTTGAGTCAATCAAGGATTGGGAATCACCCAAGATACCAACAGAAATTCGCCAATTTCTAGGTCTTGCCGATTACTACCGGCGATTTATCGAAGGATTCTCCAAGATTGCCAAGCCTATGACAAAGCTGACTCAGAAAAGTGTAAATTTCAATTGGGGTGAAAAGGAGGAAACAGCTTTCTAGACATTGAAGCAAAAGTTGTGTAGTGCACCGATTTTGGCATTGTCCGAAGGAATTGAAAACTTCATAGTATATTACGATGCTTCTCAGAAAGGATTAGGCGCAATGTTGATGCAGAAGGAGAAAGTCATAGCTTATGCATCCCGTTAACTCAAAATCCATAAGAAGAATTACACGACACATGATTTGGAATTGGGAGCTGTTGTGTTCGCTCTCAAGATGTGGAGACATTACCTTTACGGCACGAAGTTTGTTGTGTTCACTGATCATAAGAGTTTGCAACATATTCTAGATCAAAAAGAGTTGAATATAAGACAACATAGATGGTTAGAGCTGTTAAGTGACTACGACTACGAGTTACGTTATCACCCATGAAAGGCGAATGTGATGGCTGATGCGTTGAGCCGAAAGAGTAGACCTTAGCCACTACGAGTTCCAGCCTTGGTTATGACAATCGGTTTGAACCTCCCTGTGCGAATCTTGAATGCTCAGGTTGAGGCGAGAAAAGAAGAAAATTACAAAACAGAAGATTTGCGTGGCATGATTAAGAATCTGGAGCCACGTGCAGACAAAACATTGTGTTTGAAGAATAGAAGCTGGATACCATGTTTTGGTGACTTAAGATCTTTGATTATGCACGAGTCGCATAAGTCAAAGTATTCTATCCACTTGGATCGGAAAAAATGTACCAAGATTTGAAGAAGCTATATTGGTGGCCCAACATGAAAGCAGAAATTGCCACATACGTGAGTAAGTGTATGACTTGCGCAAGGGTTAAAGCGAAATACCAAAAACCGTCCGGTCTGTTGATACAACCTAAAATCCCTTAATGGAAATGGGAAAACATAACTATGGACTTCGTGACAAAGTTACCAAAGACGGCAAGTGGGCAAGATATGATTTGGGTTATAGTCGATCGACTCACTAAATCTGCTCATTTTCTGCCAGCAAAGGAAAATGACTCAATGGAGAAACTGACTAGGCAGTACTTGAAAGAAGTGGTGTCGAGACATAGAGTGTCAGTTTCGATCATCTCTGATCGTGATGGCAGGTTCGTATCTCAATTCTCGCAATCTCTTCAAGAAGCTTTTGAAACTCAATTAGATATGAGTACGGCGTACCACCTAGAAATAGATGGTCAAAATGAGAGGACTATCCAAACATTGGAAGACATACTCCGAGCATGTGTGATAGATTTCAGAAAGGGATGGGACAGACATAGCTTAATAGAAATTTCCTCTACAACAACAGCTATATACAAGTTAAGGCTGCACTTTTGAGCGTTGTTATGGTCGCAAATAGCCGGTCACTGTCTGGTTGGGCTGAGGTGGGAGGACACTCAGTTACTGGACCACGAATGGTTCGTGAGACAACAGAGAAATTATCCAAATCAGATCGTTAAAAGCTTCACGAGAACGACAAAGTGCAATGCGGATAAGAGAACGTAAGCCATTAGAGTTTTCAGGTTGGGGATAATGTTATGTTGAAAGAATCGCCCTGCCGATAAGGTTGGTTATATCGTTTCGGCTCAAACGGGGTAAAAGCTGAACCCTCGTTATATTGGACCTTTGAAATTCTCGAGGTGGGGAACGGTTGCATATCGTTAGAGTTACAGAAAAATCTAAGCGTGTTCCATAGTAACCTTTTCACGTTCGAACCTTTAAGAAGTGACTTCTGATGAGCCTGCTCGCGATTCCATTGGCCGAAAGCAATTGATGAAAAGCTCCATTTCATTGAAGAACCAGTTGAGGTTATGGACCGCGAAGTCAAGCGTTTGAAGCAAAGTCGCATTCCAATTGTGAAGGTCCATTGGAATTCTAAAAGAGGTCCCGAGTATACCTGGGAACGCGAAGACCAAAGCAAACGAAGTTTACCTCGTCTGTTCGCTATCCTCTACATCCGCATCTCGAGCTACGTCCTAAGCTTTGAGAACAAAGCTCTTCTAACAGGGAAAGGATGTCACACCCCGTAAATTCCCGGTTAGTATTCCAACCCATTTCGGTCATCTACTTTAAATTTTATTCGTTAGTTTAAAATTGAAGGTTTATGAGAGCTAGGGAAAAGAATGCGTAAAACGAGAACGTCACGGACGCGTTCCGGCATCGGTTATAAATTAATTTAGGCATTATATGTGTTAATTTAGCTTTCCTGAGTGTTTCGTGATTTTTAATCACTTCCGATATTAATTTTTAGGTTTTATCCTTTAAATTGCGTTTTTGGTTTTTGACCAACGGAACCCCGGAAACTCCAAAATCTTTTCGTGTAACTTCAGTTATCGTAATTCTAGTGTCATACTACTAAAAATTTCGTTCCCTTATTTCCCAAGCCACAACAACATAACACCAATTATATTGGACTTAAATTAAAGATTTGGGCATTTATTTTGATAAGTCCACCCATGTGTGGCTTGTTAAATGAGAAAATGACACTTGTTGCCTTGTAAATTGCATTCCATGCCTTATCTTACATTCACATGTTGTCTTACACTTTGACGCCCTCCACCATTTGACTTGAAATTCAAATATATAACCAAGTATATTGAACCATGACCATGTTACTTGGACTTTGGCTACAAAACTTGAACCATCTTGGTCCCTTGTGAACTCTTTTGGCCGAACCACATCACACACACTCTCTTAGTGTGTGTTGACCACTTATACATTACTTGAACCCTCTTAACCCTAACTCATGGATTATAAATACCACACTTTCTCAAGATTAGGTCATTTACATTCACTCATAGCCTCAACAAAAACACACAACTCTCTTTCCCTTGCTCCCCATCTCACGGCACAAGTAACACACACAAACACATCCATATCTTTTGATTTTCTTCAAGATCCAAGTATTCTAAACACATTCCTAGTTATATCTAAGGTAGATCCAAGTGTTGTTTGGTTATTTTTCAAGAGTTTTCAAGAATCATAAAACTAGGGTTTCAAGTTTATAAGTGGGTTTTGCAAGATCTTGTGTGTTCATCTTTTGCTTGCTTTCTTGTGAGTATTTCTTGACCCATCTTGTATTATTTTGATGTTGTTATAATTCTTGTGTTAGATCTATTGTTATCATTAAAGATCCATGTGTTTGTGATGTTTTTACAAAAGAAACTACAATTTATTTTTGTTCATCTTAAAATATGTTGGAAGTTTTATGACAAAAGCTTATGTTTATGTTTTAGAATTATCGTTTTTTGGTGAGATGGAGAGTGATGAGAGTTTGCAACAATAGATTTTAGGATGGTTTAAGGATAGTTTTGTGGTGGCTAGTGGTTAAATAAAGCTGGAACTAGGCTAGGCACTAATATGCGATTGGGTGATTTTTGGTCCTTTTCGGCAAAACTATACTTGTCTGTCCGATTTTGTTTTGAGGGTTTGAGCGACGTAAAAAATGTTTTTCTTAGTTGTTAAAGTAGTTTCGAAGAGCTCGTCCGAATAGCTAATTTTTTATATCACACTTTAAAATCGGACTTAAAACGACAAGGTTAGACCATAATGAAACTTGAACATTTTTTCCGGCGAAAGGGGAAAATGCAAGGACTGGATCATCAGCTAAACGGGCGATTTCGGGCCCTTTCGGGTCCGAATCGGGCCAAAGTGTAAACACGAAAAGTTGTCCGAACTGAGATTTTACTATAATGTGGCGATCGCTTAGCCTAAAAAGTCATAATGAGAGACATTTTTTACACAAATCGGAAAAATTAGGTTTTTAAGGAAAACACTAAAGAAGTGGTTGTTGGGGAAATTTTTTTTAAAAGAGGGTTTCGGGCACTATCGGACGATTTTGGATTTTTTTAAATACGAGCGAAAAAATATAAGACATGCAGATATTAGTTAGAAACACTAGAAAGTCCTGAACGGATTATTTGAGTGGCCAAACTTAATAAAAAGTAGGATTATTAAAAATGGTACGAAACGGACATTTAGGCGATTAACCTCAAGAGTAGGCGGTTTAGAAATTGTTTAGGCGATTATACAATATGGAAATCTTAGAAAATAGGGACGCTATTACGATTTGAACTAAAATAGTTTCTAAAAAGGAATGTTTCTAAAAGATAGTAATTTGTTCACAAGTGTCGGATTTAAATAAGAGTAGAAAAATTCAAAGGCTTTTATTTCTAAAACGAAACAAACTTGGATGCTTTAATTGATGAACTGGATGCTTTACTTGTTTTCTTTGATTTAATGCTAAGGTCATACCCGTACTTACTCTAGTCGCGGGCTAAGACTCCTGTATCTTCAATCATCTGTTGTGGTTATCGCTTTACCCTTGCTAAGCGTGAGTTCATGAGCCCACACATTTTTATGATTTACAAACGCTATTATACTATTTGGGTGAGAAACATTGTTGCTTTTTAACTGGACACAAATTTCTTTACGTGAGTATTACTGTTTTATGTGTTGCCTAGAGTAGCTTACCCAAACCCTACTACTGCCCACTTATCTTGAAACTGTTAGTTTTCGACGGCGGACGGTTTGAGGGAGCGCGAGTGAATCGTAGATCTATTGGGACTAATTATCCCTATCCGGGTAAGCATGCACTTACTTGTTCTGTCGTCGATGAACAAACGGATATATGTCATGTCGAACATACTTTTGGTGGTCTTTGGTTTGGGACACCAGCTTAGGGCAGGAATACTTTGCAATAGGATGTAACATGCCCTGTTGACTTAATTAGCTTCGGTGTCATGAGCTTAGCGCAACAATAAATACTTTTTATGTGGTGCTGTATTCGTTATAGTAGTCACATACGTTTTGAAATCTTGTGGTCCACTCTTGTATCAACTTAAACCTATGAATTCACCAACATTATGTTGACGTTTTAAACATGTTTTCAGTTGTTCTCTTGTTCCTACTAGTGCTTAGCTTGGATTGAGTCTTGATGATTGTGGAGTCTAAGTGCTATGGACTTTGCTCAATTTAAGATTTATCTTTTATTTTCTCGTTGTCATTATTAAAAACTTTGTTATGCTTCGTACTTTTTAACTTAATCATTAGGGGCTGTAAAAATTATAATCTATTTATTTTATGAAACGAGGTAAAACTTTTTCAACGTCCAATGAATAGTAATCGTTCTTTATGTGCTTGTGATCGGATATGTTATGACGTCACGCCCTCGGACAGTCTTATAGAGTAGATAGAGATAGTAGTGGAGTGGGAGAGAGAGAGTGACATCTGCTACTTGATACCGCACGTCTTCCTTGAATGACCATGTATTATAGTTAAAGATTTTCAAGAAAGATGACCTTTTTCAAGCTTTCAAGAGACCCAAAGGAAAGGTTGAGCATGTCGGTCCAACAGTCACACCGTTCTTAACCTAATGGCAAAGAATACAAGATGCGTAACGAGATTATGCTTGGTTGTTGATCTCAAGAAGCTCTACGGTCAATACAAGTCAAAGCTAAGTGATGTCGTTTTCAAAAGCTTTAAATTTATAAATAATGAAAAATAGTCAATATCTCTGATAGGGTAATCAAACTGAAAATACTAATTTTATTATAGGGAAACACACGGGTAAAAGTATAACCCACATATGTAGTATAATATTTTTTAGGTAAGACCAGGTCGTCCACAGGGATTTGAGTCGTGTTTAAATAATCAGAAGAAAATTAGACTTTAACAATTTGATAATAAGGATGACTACTCGGATAGTTGAAAATAATTTATATGTAGTGGTAATGATTAAGACCTCAAAGATGAAATCTTAACTTATAAAAAGGTTTTCTCGTTAGAAAATGTTTTCACAAATTAACTTAATTAACTTATGACTTATATTTAGTTGGCTAGACCAAATGTGTCACTCAAATGATCCAGTTACTTATTATATCAAAGCTTATTTTGTTTATCAATTTACGAAAGTGGATTTCTTGACACAAACGATAAAGACCATAGACAAATCTTTAAAACCATGTAGATCATAACGGGTCTTTCGACCTATACCGATACGATTATATAATCTAAGTTTGATAAGCAAAACCGACAAGATAAGACATAATAGGGTTGCAACATAAGCTTGAGATTAATGAGATCATGACCATACCAAACACTTATTCGTTATCATAACTTCACCGAGTAGTCATGAGAGAATTATCCTCTCATGGCTATGTAGTTCATAACATAACTTGATTCAACAAGAAACTTCATTATTTCAATAACTAAGATGATATTCTTCTTCGTTCTTGGTTGTTTGATCTTGAATCTTCAAAAGGTATGGTGTTTATGGTTTAGGAAAAGGTTGGGAAGGTTTAGAACATCATAGGGGAAAAGGGATTGTGTGTGAGATGAGAGAAGTGTGTAAGAATAAGTTGATGAAATGTGTGAGTATTTTGGCTCTATTTATAGGCAGATTTTCAGGTAGAAGTGCGGCGCACAAAATAAATTGTGCGGCACACATGGTGTGTTAATGCAATTACTGGAAGTGCGGCGCACTTACAAATAAGTGCGGCGGTTTTGAGGACAGTTAAATGCAGGGCATTGCATTATTAGACCTTTAATTCTTCAGACTTTGGGAGAAAGTGCGGCGCACAATATTTTAAGTGCGTGGCGGTTTTGGCTTAAAGGAAGTGCAGCGCTCATCTTCGACTTTAGCTAGAAATTTTTCTTTTCTTGTATTCGCCTCCCAAAGTGTATAGATTCTTGAGCTTGGGTCTGTAGTGTCTTCAAGTGAACCTATAAGCAATTCAAGCTAATTAAGTACCAAAAGTTTACGAGAAATGATCAAATATACATAAATAACGCCATAGAAATATGTATAATTTGGGCGTTATCAATTTGCATATTTGTGTGTTTGTTTTGTGTGTTTGATTTCTGCATTGTATATTTTGCATATTGTGTGTTTGTGTGTTTTTCTGAATTATTACAGTCCGCTGTAATTTTTTTGAGTCGAATACTCAATACGGCGTATTCAATTTCTTGGATACGGCGTATAAATTTTTTTCAAACCAATACAGCGTATTCGACTCTATCATCAATACGGCGTATTCAGTTCACTGAATACGGCGTATTAAGCTATTTGACAGTTTTCTTTACTAGCGATTTTATTACAGGTTCAAATGGACAACCCCAACATTACAATGGAGGAGTATATTAGGCTTGAGGAAGAAAAAGCTTGTAGGCGTGGTAAGGTGTATAACTGGGAAACTGCTATGTATGGTAAGATCTGGGATAATGAAGATGTTCACGACCTTGGATCTATTGAAACTGAATTCCCAGCTATAGTCTTTAACGACACGTTAACATCTAAATCAGCACTCTCGTGTGAGCTTACGGTAAGTTCTCTTAACAATGATGAAATCAACTTTAGAATATCGTTTGACGAATCCGACGTTGAAGATTACATGGTAATTTTCGATAAAAACTCGTTTTCCTATAAAATAAAAACAGATTCAAAAAATGATAATGATAAAGTCAATATGCCTTCGCTTCTATCACCTGAGCTTACAGTCAATTATTTTGATTATTTAGACTTCTTTAAAGATTTTGAGAATGAATTTCCACCCATTGTTTACAATAATGCCCAAACGTCTAAATCAGATTTATTAACTGAACCGATTTTAAGCCCTCAACATATCGATGAATTTGATTTAAAAGATGAATCATCATTGTCCGAATGTGATGAAGAGGAACAAAACGTTTTAAACTTTAATGATCTATTTCCTTTTAACGTAATTTATCCCAATGATTCAAAATCGGATAAGGACAATGATGATGATAAAGTCGATATTGAACACTCTTCGGGGGATTTATCTCTCAAACCATTGCCTGATGTAATAAATATCGATGATGGTGCCTATGCACATGGGTCAAATAAGCTTTTAGAAACAAGTCATGATACATGTAATAAATTTTTCAAAATTGAAACTTTTATCAAGGAATTAAATTTTAATATCATGACTTGGAATCATCTTAACAAAAGGAGATGTATCTTTTTTCTAATCAAGAATTTGTATGAGTGTGCCATTTGGCATCCAGTTTCGACCATATTGTTTTTTAAGGAGGGGATAAATTGAGGCAAGAACTAACTGTAAAGACTTTCTTTAAACAAAAGAGCTATTGCCGGGATACAACCCGAAATGTATTTTTTAATTTTTATCGAAGTTTTGTCTTTCCAGGATGTCTATACCGGCGGTATATCCAATCCCTATAGATCTTTTATAAGTAAAAAAGGGGCGTATTGATTATTTGGACGTTATCCAGTCTTTATTTTCAGTACATTCTATACGACGTATTCATTAAATGAATACGGCGTATACAGGTATCAATACGACGTATCTTGGGGTATGGATACGGCGTATCGACTTCCTGTATAATTTTAGGTATTTATTTCGATTCTAACCAAACGAATACACGGAGATAGAATTGCATTTGTTTTTTGAGAATTTACACAGGACCTTGTGAAAGATATAAACAAATATTGGTAGAGAATTTACATAAGAGATCTTGAAGTGTTGGAGTCTTGAAATTTCAAAGCGGCTGTTCAACACGAATTATTGCTCATAAACGCAACTTGGAGAATCTACCGAGCAAATATTAGGGGAGTTTCTCATTCTAATTCTTTTTAAATTCTCGTATTTAATGTTTTATATATATAACGAGGACGTTGTATAATTCAAGTAAGGGGATGGAATTAGAATATTTACTTGTCCTATTTTTCACAATAAAAAACTTAAATTATGCTCAAATTCAAAAAAAATTCAAGCATACTTTTGTGAAATTACTTGATACATAACCCGCACACAATAACCCTTGTTAGATATTGTGAGGATTTAACCTTTCCGTTTTCAAATGTTTACCCAAATTCCACAAAATATGAGTGTTCCGGTGATGTTGTAGACTTTAGAACTTGGCTTGGTATATCACTCGAGACCGCAATAATAAGTAATATGGATTTAGATGGAGTAACTTGTTTAAATTGGTAAATTTTAGGATTACACCCAAATCGCCTTTACATGTTGCTTATTAACTAACTACACCGGTTAGTTAACCTCCCGTTTAAACCTTTTCCACTCTCATCTTTAGAGTGATGATCCATTAGAACAACCCGTAGAGCCAATCCTTTAGGAATTTACACCAACTATTTGTTTTGTTACACCCTTACACCTTAACCTACCCTGTTAGATTAAGTTTAATTTACAGTTGCTAGTTACTTAAAGTGTAAAGTTTGTATTTCCCAAAGTCTTTTGTCATTTTCTATCTTTGGTGCAGTTGGAAATTTGCACATTGCAAATGGGAATGTATATTAGTAGTCAAATCTCATGTGATTTTACTACCATCATAATTATTGGTGAAACCGAAGAATAAAGAATTACCGAAGGAATTATCCGGAGTTATTATGATCGTAAAGATGGTGAAACTACACTGAGATTTGAAGTTTTATTAGCAAAAAAAAGGAAAAAATACAAAAAGAGAAAGAATGTTTGAAGATAATCGTTTCGCAATTATCGAAGGAATTACACGAAGGATCGATTATTCGTTGATACGTCTAAAAAATCAACGATGTAGAGTATTGTACAAAGTGGAAGATATCGCCACTTGCCTTGTAGAGTATGTAAAGTTTTGGGATGATTGGGAAGTTCACCGTTACGGGAACGCCAACTTAGGTTGTTGTTTTTTATCAATGATCAAGACGTTGTAAATAGTTGTGTCTTAATCATGATAACGGTCGGGAAATAAGTGTCTAGCAACTTGTATCTTAAGTCTTAATCTATTTGTTTCTTGATTTTTATTTAACAACAATTTACTTCCCTCTCACCTGTGAAACAACCAAGCAAAGAATGAAGAAAGCACCGTTAATTGTCCTATCAGACGATGACGGTGAAGAACTGGTAAAAATTATACTGCATACTTATTAAAAACTTATCATGATCTCCACATATTACAAATTTTATAGCTTACAGGTTGAAACCAAGGCCAAAGAACATAACACACTGTTAAAGAAGGGTAGAATTGGCAACAACACTAATGGTTACATGTCTTTTTTGGCCAATAAGAAGGTGTCTGCAATTACTAATAAGAAACCAACCGGAAAAGAATTTCAGAACATTGAAGATTTGGTAAATCCGTGATTCAATTTTGTGACATTTTAAAAAAAATAAATAAAAAACAATCATGTTAATAATACATCTTTGTATATTTTTGTAGGAAAGCAATGATGGAAACACAATTGGGTTTAATAATAATCAAAAGAAAGAACTATGTTCCGTTTCAAAATCAACTACTAAGAATCTAATTGATGAAGCAACGGATGAGGAGTTCAATGAATATGAAAATTTTAATGAAGACTTTGTAAGTCTTTTTGACGAGGAAGCTAATGAGGATGCAGATTCAAGTGATGTGATTCAAGTTAGTCATTATATTTCATCTAATAAAATTCTTAGCTGAAAAGATTGATATATATTACTTTCATTCGTGGATACTTTGAAAAGGGGGTCTGACCATGAGCAAGTTCAAGTGATGTGATTCAATGTGATTCGAAATGGCTAAATATCTGTTGTGTTTGCACACAACATAGCTTTTAAGGTTATTGATTTCTAAGAATATATGATTACGATAATTTAGCGAAAGAAATGAGATAGATAGTGACAAATATATGAATCACCGCTTACTTAAAGTCCAGTCCATGTAGTTGTAGCATTACCTCTAGTGCCATCCTAGAGAAAAGTATTAATAAGATGTGTATAAGTAATCGTAAATACTCTATTTGTGCCGTCAAAAAAAGGTTCCAAAACATCCAATTTTAGACACAGTTAAGAGGTTAAGCATTGCAGTTGCTCTCTTTCATTACTATTTTATTGTATCGACACTTGTACTTCTGCTAATTTTCAGTTTTCTTGAAGATTAGATCATTAATGTCTTGTCTATTTTTTATATACAGAAAGATTCAGAAAGAGTAAAGAGCATTCATAAAGATGGGGGGGTTTGTGGGAGTTTGTTCCCTAGATGCTTTGTCAACATGCTACTTAATTTAAATAGGAAATCAGAGTACGAAAGGAGCTTGATTTTACAATCAGGTTATTTTCTTAATAAAGCAAGATACCTTACCTATTTTACCAGTTATAGTGACGTACTAAGAAAATTCTCAATAACAGCAAGATACTTGCATTCTGTTAACTATCACAGCAACAATATTTTGGTTCTTTACCAGTCATATCAACATACTTCGATTTTTAACCCATCATTACAATATTCTTTTAGTCTTTTATCAATTATCCAACACAACTGATTTTGTTATTCATTGGTTCTAAAGTAACTTAGAGATCAGTGAAAAGATCATCGTACTATGAAACATTCAAAATAAGGTAGAAGAATGATAAAGATTCAAACTATGGCTTATCCTAAATCATTTCAAAACAGGACAAACAGTAGGCATGTGAACAAACTATTAAAATGATATTGGGAACAGTTGCAAAGAGAAGCAATTACTATCAATCTAACTAATTATATAGCAGGCATGTGAACAAACTATTAAAATGATATTGGGGACTCTAACCAAATTCAATGCGTTCAGTACAAAGAGATTTGTCTCAATGGATGTGATTATGTGAACTATCGAACAAAAGTACTTATACTGTTACTTATACCAGTCAAGAACTACAAGTTTAAAGCACACAGTTAAACAAACAGACTCGTATATAATTTAAATTGATTATGAAAAAAAACAGACATGCATATTAATTTGGCATGCTTAATTCATGAGAAAGGAGCAAGAACCAACCATGTTAATCAGCCTAATAGCTATTATTTCTCTATTTCCATCGAATTGATAGTTCTTCGAATCAACAAATGTTTTTCCAACCGCTATTCCTACAATAGAAAATACACATGATAAGTCTTTTATCAATGCATTTTAGTTCATTTTGTTCAACCGTGAGGGATAAATTATGTTGTCCAAGTTTGTTTAAATATAACTGGTGTAATACATATAACTACACTACTAAATACAACATAGGACTTTAGAGGATGTACGCTTTAAATGACATAATCAGTGACTTCTTTTTTATCTCATTATATTAATGTTTCCTTTCTAACTTTTTAGGTGTGGAACATAATCCAAATCAACCCATCAATATGTTTCCTTTCTAACTTTTTAGGTATGGAACATAATCCAAATCAACCCATCAATACGTTAAAGGGTTGAAATTTAAACCTGTCATAACATTGAATTAAATAACACAACTGTGATAATGGAGTAGTTGAAGAGCACATGTTTCGTCGTCCAAAAGTTGCTACTGAACTTTCATGGGTTACGCTAGGATTTCACCATGATCTCTGTTGTATGCACTTGATATAAGTTCTATAGATTCAACATTGACAATTGATGTTAAGCCCATTTGTTTTGGAATTAAAATCAAGTATGAGCACCTTTTTTGACCCATACTAAAAATTATCCCATATTTTTTAGCAAAAAGAGACCCAGCCCACCATTTTGTGGAAACAGACCCTTAATTATATGAGATACATAGAGCAACATCATCCTAGTAGACAATCTCTTATAGCCCATTACTTTCTTCAATGGGTACTCGGCTGCTCGTAAGACTAAGTAATTGGTTTGCTATTGCTGAGGTCATTGTAGGTCACTTTTACAATATTTAATACACAAGTTCACCAAGATGAGCTAATAAGAAGTTATCACCTAGCAAGCAACGTGAAATCTCTGACGCCTTCCTGCACCAATTTTTAAGTAAACAGATTAGGCTTTTCCACATATAAAAATCCCAAGAGAATGGAATTGTAAATCTTAAGGAACGAATGTTTACACGTTTAGTAGGCTGTCTCCATTCCTAAAAGTTCCTACAACATTTCTGCAGAAAAAGTTTTATGTTTATGCAGTGTTTCGACAATCTTGAGGATTTAAAGATGAGAAAGAAAACTATACTCACAATGATTTTCCAATTTTGGCAAACTTAGCAGGTAAATTTCATGTGATATAACTGAAGGAGACATCTCTATTGCAACATAATGAAACAAACACTGAAAAATAAAAGAAAAACTAAGAGGTGGTTGAAGATGCCAATTTGGTATGCTGCCTGTTAATTTGTTGAAGATCAAGTCCCTTTAACATGTTTTCCAAGCAGGAATTTAGACACAGTTATGATCCTACCACATCCATAATACTTTGTACAGAGTGGAACTCACCGCATTTGTAAGTAACGGGTCAAACGGGTAGAAACTTGCACAATATTTTTTGATACATAAAAACCTCCAAATCAATCTATTCAAAAAGCATATTACATTTATGTACATCAGATTTGCACTTATTCTTTTAATATAATTCTTAGAAATACATACCAATATCCCTTAAAATCGATAAACTGAGTAGGGTCGCTATATCATGGGATGAAACATGTTGGTCACTGGTCACATATGCTTTTAACCTACATATGTAACATCATTATAAGCACCATATAGTGTTATTATCTATGTAAATACTCTAATAACAGATAAAGCATTAGAAACTACTTCAAACCCTGGAATCTTTTGTTTTTCTAAAAGGTGAGAATATTCCATCTACTGCATAAACAATAATAGCTTCTTACTAATAGCAAATATACCAGCAGCTTATCTAGTAAATATTTGTGCAGTTAGAGAAACCTCTGCCATTTTTGGGTGCCCTCCTACTCATCAGTCAAAATCTAATTTGGTTAATAAGATCAAGCTTAGTAACCCATTGATTCATGATGCGTTAAGTATATAAATAAAAAAAGCGAAAAGTTACCTGTTTTGGAGTCTCTTCACATGTCCTATTACAGCTTGCAGATTTACACCCTACTGTATTTTTCGTATGCATAATCCACGCAAAAGTCTATAATCCTGGTGCTAATTAATACATAATAAATCTTTCTTAAATGCACTGTATGATCTGTATAAGATGGTGCAGCTGTCATTCTATAAAAAATTTGAAAATTACAAAATAAATTCCCAGAATGAATATCTCTTGATACGTGACTGGATGTTGAGCATCATGAACAACATGGCCATTTGTTTAACTGATCTTCAGTAAAAGGATCTGGTTTATCTAGGTATTATGGTAGCATAATAAGTTGAACATATTCATGTATTTGATCCACTACAAAGGTAAACCAAGATCCTACTTCTAACGGTATGAAAGTGATAGTGTGTTACCTCTGACCCGTACCATGTGACTCCCTAACTATCAGTTAACTCAAATTATGATAGCTCAAACTGCATCCCATTGTTCGGGTCTAAACTAACGTGATCTTAAATCCACGTCCCAAAGAATTCTTATTCATATGATGATAACTCAAATTAATTATGATAGCAAACTACATATCAATATTTTAGTGTAACAAATTAATTATGTAGCATAACGATCACGCGAGAAGCTGTTTTGTTAAGTTCTTCTCGTACATGATATTCAAAGCGCTCCAACCGTATCATGCTACAATCACTTCCAAGGACACACTGATTACTCCTCCGCTGTGACAACCAATACTTGAGCAGGTTCGTCAAACCGTTAGTGGTGACTTATGTGTCTGTTGCAAAGTATGGTTTATGTGATTCTATGTGTTTATATGTGTTTTTATGAGTTTATGAGGTATTGGTAACCAACCTATTGAGTGTGATCATCTCAATGAGATTGGATTGATGGTGAAATTTGTTGAGTTCATTTCGTTCGCTTTTGAGTGACGGGGAAATGATTATTGAGATTTGGGCGGTTTCGTGTTAAATGTGTGTAAGTATTATTACGTATACGTATTTTTATGTTAGTAATTTAAGATAAGTTTAGGTTTTAGAGGTTAAGTTACGAGAAATGAGATAATTGTTGGAGAATTTTCATTTTAATCACTTATAGTGATAATGGAATTGATTGGGTATTTTGAGAAATTTGGTTTGGTTAATAAGTGTGTGTCTAGGTGATTAATTAAAATGGGAAGCGTGTCAATTGTGAAAGAAATTAGTTTGTGAAAATATGAGAGCTTTTGGTAAACTTTTCATATATACAAAGTGAATTTGGAAATAAAAAGTTATTTTTAGAAAGTAGTTTTCAAGCAAAATGGTATAACAAGTTAGCTTAGATTTTTATAAAACTTAAGGTATAAGGATAATTAATTAATTAATAAAAGAAAAGAAAAAAAATATTTTTTTTGGCATGAATAGTAAAATCCGAATTTTAGATAATAAAAGGAAAAAAAATATATAAAATAGAAATAAAGTCCTAATTGTAATCTAATACCTAATTAGACTTAAACTAAAACACATCTAGGGAAGCTATAAATACAAGATTAAAAACCACTAAACCCTCTATTGAGATTTCGGCAAACAAAGAAAAAATAAAAGGAAGAAGAAAGTTTTAGGGTTTCATTTAAGGTACGATTCGATCTTTGTTAATTCAAGTTTTGTTTTCTATTAATGTAATCTAAGCTTGATGGATTAGGGTTTTAAACATATAAATTTCGGTTAACCTCAAATAAATAATTTACAACATACTGGAGATAACCTCAGAGAGTCGACACTACAAGAAAATTGGCCTTTAGTGACGAAATGAGTTTCGTCACTAACAGTGTAAAAATTGGTCACAGAGTCGTTTAGTGACCAAATTTATGCTCGTCACTAGTCGTCACTATAGCTCCGTCATCAAATACAATAAGAGACCAAAATATTTGTCCAGAAAATTGGTGACGAAATAATGGTCAGCATTTTTTTACCCCTCTTAGTGACGAAATATTTGGTCACAGTGACGAAAAAGTCGTCACTTATATTTACTATTAGTGACGAGAAAGTAGTCACAGAACGTAGCATTAGACACTAAAAAAGGTGGTTACTAATTATGAACATTATAACAAAAAAAAAATTAGCATGTTCATTGTAGTGCATCCACAAACTAAAATCTGAAAATCTGTAGCAACACAAAAATAAATCTAAATATTAACTTCATTCAAAAACAAAAAAATTTCACAAGACACATAGTATAGATGAAACTCGACACAAACCAAACCAACAACCTATCATTACAAACACGCCTCCTTGTATGAGGGTCAAGCTCAGATTCTGGTACTTCACCCTCTTCCCTCGCGGGAGAACTATGCACGCTTGTTTCTTGAAGCTTGACTTGAAGTAGTGGTTCAAGTACAGGTGGCAATTGCCTATTGGGGTATTGGACTACTGGCCTGAGATTGTTGGTGGGAACACTATCCTATGGTGCAGGTGGCAAGAGTGTATATAGAAAAGTTTTTGGATTACCGGTTTCCCCGGTCTAGCATCACCGAAAGTTATTGGGGGTGATCCCGAAAAAAAAAGTGGAAAAAAAAAAAAGCCCAAATAGCTTATCATCTAATTAAAAAAATGCAATGACGTATAAGAAACAAACAAATACGAAACAAATAGGCATTTATGATGTTACTTACCGTGTATTAACTACCCTCTATTACAGATGTCGGGTGAATCTTATTTCTGACAACATCGTTTGCTCTGTGCAGAGTTATCAAAACAATAAATTAATAAGCATTCTTCAATATAAGTCAGATTCGTATGCAAAAGATATGTTCCTAAAAACAAAGAACACGGGACGGAAACAAACTAATAAGGCGTGCACCTGAAAGTAATTACCTTGAGTAATTCGGACTATGCAAAAGATGAGTAACAGAACTAATAAACTAAGTCAATAAGTAAACATTAAATAAGTAAACAAAAATAGATAATGCAAAAAGTACATGGACAAGAGAGCATAAGATTGATACAGATTATGTAATTCACAGTTATTCACAATAGTGTGGTGACGAGAACCTTGACCCAGAGATATGAAACAATACGAGTGGGAATGAAAATTGAACTTCGCCTTTAGTCCATCAATGAGCCGCCCTGACATGCTTCCAATGTAAGTCCTCCTATGCCCTCTAATATTAGCGTCATCTTTACACCACCAAGTGATATCCTAACAAACTTCCTACCACGTGATGCCAATGATGTCTTCCCCACTCCTGGACCAGACCTCTTGCATCAGGCTTAAGTTGCGATGCAAATTCAGAAACTAATCGGTTCCGTTATCAGTATAAAAAATATAAATTTACTCTTATTTTTGGCAAAGACCGAAACAAGGCTAGATGGCTAAACTTATCCGAACAACTAGATATTCAATAATCCTTTAATCATCAGGTTGCCTGTAAGGGCCTATCAACTAATTATGTGGCCTCCGAAAGCCTTACTTTCGGTAGCTAAAAGTCACCATCAAGCATCCTAGCTAACCATTTGCACCGCATCTCTCAAGTGTGAAGATTTGCCATCATAGCCAGTGGCAAGAAGCACCACCTCAGATTCTAATCTGGTGTTATCTTCAAACTCATCACATCCTTCCCAAAACTACCAGTTTTATGCTTTTTTGAAATTTATGTTGCCCATGTCGGCATGGGGAAAGAATTTGCGTCCTGACAAAATTAAGCCATTATAGGGATGACGCATATTCTACCTCAAAAGGGTGATCTGGTTTTAGTCCATACTTGACAAGCGGAAGTTTCAACAGAAGGTAAGATTCAATGATCTTGGATGTTGCTTTTTCTCTGAAGAGTTAAAGTAATACAGAGTTATTAGTTTCTGGTAGATTGAGCTAGGTATGCTAGATAGAAAGGAAAGTGGAAAATATATGTTAATAGCTTATTACGGGATAATAGATGATGCAAAAAAATGCAGCATGAAATAATATTAACAACAAAGATACTGGAAACCATCTAAGCCTGTGCATCAACAGGCATCTCATATCTATATTAAAAACGAAACGACGGCAGCCTCATTCCTTGCTTGTTGGACCAAGTCCTTTGCATCAACTGGGATTAAAAAAGAACAAGCAGCTTCAGTTACTGAGTAAAGGCAAATATTCATTGAAAACAAAGCTATGAAGATTACCAACACCAATTATCTCTAAATATATCAAAGATTAACCACTTATAGAGACTTTCCTAAATGCCATATAGAGTAGAGCTAAAAGCTCCCTTTTGGTCTCACATGAGCTTTGGATCATTACGAATGGATAGCTTAGTAGTCATTATGACACTTTTGATGCTATACCTACAATCACAGCCCAATAACAGTTTAGTACAACTAAGCCTATAAGTTTCTTACCAAGATAAGAAATTGAGAGAAAATATAGACCTTGACTCTATGGTGTCCGAATGTATAAGGAAATTGGCATAGCCATGAGTATATTGCGCCTGATCCCACCCAAAAGGCCTGATCTGAATGTCACAATGCCACATCCCGTGCAAGTGATATAATAAGAATGCTCCTTGTTGAGCCAAGAGTAGTTGCACAAGAGCCCGTTTCAGTCCAATTGCTCAACTAAAAATGCTGACGGTGAAGAAATGATTTGCCGATAATACAGATGCTGTGCACGCAACAAAGAACTGATAAGGAGTTTTAAGGGCACCTAGAGAGGGAAATGCAATCCAAACCTATAACCAAATGTCTTCATAGCGTTAACCATCCCCAATCACTTAACGCCGATGTTAGAATCCGAACGAAAACTCCGACCACTCATTCCTCCCTATAACCACATGAACCAGTCACACTAATGTTTTCATTGAGGCGTTTTAATCAACACTTTGTGTACATCTGAGAAATGAAAAAAAAAAACAAATAGCAAATATTGATAGAAAAGGAGCACATCAATCCCCGTTACATCTAGCCTAATAACCAATTCATCCATTGATTTGACAACTATAGCAATAAATAGTTCAATAAAACATCAATTTTAAAATTAGGTTAAACTCTATTTACAATAACAAATATGATTGATAATGTTAAAAATGGAATCACAGATTAACCAAATGGAATGTATCGAAAAAGGCGGCGATGACGGTGTATGGAGAGGAAGACTGCTATATGGTGTCAAGAGAGAAGACTGCGATGGTGACGGTGTACGAAGGTCCGACGTCGTTAAAATACGGTATAAATCGCCGGAAATCCGCCTGTGTATGGAATATTTCTTCTGGAATTGAAAATGAGATGTTGGGGGAAAAGTAAATGGATGAAAGTATTGGAAGGGTTAAACACTAACCCTTTGAAGTTTAAAAACTAAACGTGGGTTTTTTTTTATAGTTATTTTTTTTACATGTTTGGTAAAGGTTTTTTTTTTTTCGTATTTATACATTAATGAAAAATAATATCGTGTTTGAAAGTTTATGTCTCAAACACGGATTTAAACGCGATCTCTAATTTTTTTCTTCTAAAAATAGTGTTTTTCCTTAACTAAACGCACTCTAAATATTTGCAATTTTGCATATTTCTTTAAAATACAGATTTTTTTATCTTTAACGTGTGACAGTGCTTACATTTTTTTGAAAAATACACAAATATACAAGTTTTAATAAGTATACATATAATAAACATTATTTTTATTGTTAAGTCATTTTATAGAATTAGCAATGTGTAAAAAAGTGACCAAAAATGTTCGTCAGCTCTGGCGATTATATCATGTCAGTGACCAAATATCCGTCGTCCCTACTTTTAGATCAAAATTAACCTAGGCATGTAATTTTGTGACTAACATAATGACCACTTATAATTTTCGTTCACTGTCTTTATACCATGAGAAAAATAGTGACCATAAATAATATTCGTCACTATTTTTCTCTAAATAGTGACCAAATGAAAAAGTCGTCACTCAATTCTCGTCACTATAGCCCTTTTTTCTTGTAGTGCTACATTTTAGAAAAGTCGGCCTCATAAGTTTTTATGGTCGGGAAGTGGGTCAAATGGTCATTACAAAATAAGTGTGTAAAACAGTGACGAATTTCAGTTTTGGTTTTGATTTTTCTAAAAATACTTAGACACAGAGTTAGAGGCTCTAAGTCACATGGAAGTTAGTTCATATATTGTGTGTGACCTCTGAATTTTGGCTAAGGTCATAGTGAGGTCTAAGTTGGGTAATTAATCCCATACTTTTAGAAGGTCAGATTCTGGATGAATTTTAAACACTTTTGATTAATGAATTTCTAAGGGGTATTTATAAAAGGGTAGTGACTTTGGGAGAGCTATGAGAGGTTCATAGGACATATATGTAGCATGGTGAATTTTGGTTTGAATTATGGGAGTGTTTAAGTAGTGCGTTTAGGGCACGCAAGTGAGAGTAAAATTCTGCTTAAAACCAGAAAGTTTAAAGAGTAGCATTTAAGTATAAATGAATTATGTAAGAATGGGTAAAGGTTTTAAATGATTATAGGACTATGATAGATAGCCTAGGTATCCATCATAGTTTAGGTTAAATCATATTGGGTTGAATGCCTAATTGATGGTAGCTAATAATGTGTTTAATTGTTTAGATTGTTCGTGAAATTTTGTGAAGTTTGGTTGGATCTTTTTGGAAGCTAAGCATCAGGTGAGTTTCATAGCCCCTTTTTCTTATGTTTTATTGGGGTAAAAATAATGTTATGTGTTAAACTGTTTTAGTTGATGTGATTATTTGCTACGTGTTATTGCTTCGTGATTAGTTCGGTTGGGAGTGGTCTTTACTACTCAACTCAAACCAACTGAAGGGTTGAAATAATACCTGCTGAATTGTGTGATATGCTTCATGGCTTAGTGATCAATTGGAGTGGGTTTTGTGGTATGCTTCATGGCTTAGTGATCAATTAGAGTAGTTTGTGATGTGATTAGTTCGGTTGGGAGTGGTCTTTACTACTCAATCAAATCCAACTAAGGGTTGAAATAATACTCAATGATGTGTGCTCCAGGCCTAAGTATAAGTTCCAGCTGGTAGACTTTTAGGAGCGTAAGTGACATAAGGATCGGGGGTAACGTTCCTATCTAATTGTTGAAATAGATCGGGGGTAACGTTCCTACCCAGTTGTTGAAATAGATCAGAGGTAACGTTCCTACCCAGTTCTTGAAATGGATCGGGGGTAATGTTCCTACCTAGTATGTGGATTGCATGTTAGCATAAGTTCATATTTTGCATAATTGTCCTATATTATTTTGATAATCACAGTAATTGGATTTAAAAGATTGATTTGTGTGTCTTAAACCTATGACTCTCACCAACCATTGTGTTGACGTTTTAAGCATCATTTTCTGGTGTGAAGTCATGAGGATTTTTAAGATAGTGAGAAGTGGCTAGAAAGAGACCTTAAGATGATCTTGAAGTTTATATGTGGATGTTTAGCATTGTATGGATATATGTTGCACGTCTCTTATTGACGAGAACTTCCTTTTCATCAATAAAGATGCCTTTTATGTTTTGCCTAGTTATGGGTATGGTTATGACACTTTGTGTCTTTGCTTGACTTTAGCTTTCATTTTAGAATTCTCTATAGAGACACCGTGTGTTGTGATGATATCCATTCTTGTTTACGCCTCGCGTTTCCGCCTTGGCGGGGTGTGACAGATTGGTATCAGAGCCTGTGGTTATAGAGAACTAGGTGGTTGAGCCTAGACTATAGCTTAAGGGTCCCTCATATAGTTGCATTTTAGGGCATAAGTGTTTGTGTACGTATATATCGTATGTTCCCGCTACTTTAAAGCTTTAAAATTCTTCCTATTTTGAATTACTACTATATAATATCTTTTATGGTGTTGCTATAGGTGATTAGTGTGTTGTGCAGGGGGGATCAGGCGGGGGCTTTTAAGCATTGCGGGGGGTAGGATGTGGTTGTTATGAGAGACATAGTGATGCATGCAGTGGGTAAGTGGTCAGAAGGACAGCGGACGACTGTATCTGTGTTTATGTTTGGAACTTGATACAATGAGGGTGGGGATAATCGTCATGGGTTCTGGGATTGTGTATTTAATGACAATAGTGGTCGCTACAGCTTGACACTGCAGCCTGTGAGAGCGTTCTCAAGTGAGTAACTGTAGAAATACACGTTCTGGTGTCAGCGAGCATCATGGCGCTTGGGGACTGGCACTGAGTGTGTTTAGCCACGTAGAGATACCTCTGTAGTATATATCGCCCTGCGCTATGACATAGCCTTCACATGTACAAGGTGTGATCCCTTCGCGATCAAAATTGGTACTATACGCTGCACATAATTCCACAGTGGCGCATTCAAGAGAGTCAGCACTCTAGTGGTGAGAGACAGCTCTTCTACTACATCTGACTTAGTCACGGATATATCCTCGATATCATACACTCGAATTCTTACAAAGAACAGCAAATAAGCCCCCTCCTCTTGTGACTGATCAGAGTCTCTACAGTTTATAGCTATATCACTACAGCTACTTTCTATTACCCTGCTAACATCAATAACGCAACTACTGGTGATACTTTATCTCTTAACACAGAGACTATAACTTCTACAATCAAGTATCATATACCGCACTATATAGAGATACTCTAGTCTATACCGAAGAGCGAGTCAGTATACCTCCTATCCCTCTATAATGAGCCATATCCGCCTGAATGATTTAATAATGAGTCAATATTCGATTCCTCTTCTCTTGTACACCATGCCCGGCTAGAGATGATACGATGGCGATAATCTCGCGTTTGAGAGAGACTATAGCGCATCTGAGTCACAACTCACCACGGAAGCGAAGCGCCGCAACAATCTAGGTATGATGTATACTCGATGATAACACTGTACCTAAGCCTCAAAACCCATCGCATGCTGTGACTCAACAAACATAAAGTTATATTTCAATGGATTGATCTTCTACAACATTTCTTGGCGCTCAGCGACTGATACGACTCATATCTCGTTTCGAATAGGAGATGGTATCAACTTTAGACGATTGTTGGGATTTCTATACGATGTATCTGTCGACTTATCACTTTGTTGTCGATAGCATTTGGGTTCGAATTATTAGACGGTAACTTCTGTTTGCTTGTGTTCGTATCAAGGTTAGGACATACTAGTGTCGTACTTATGAGAGATACAAGATAAGACTATATTAGGTGAGGGGGCTTTTAGCATGAGTAATGTAATGCGCGATAGGTTATGTCAATCAAGTTGAGTGCACAGTTGTTATGGCACTCATTAGGAATACTGTATCAGCGAACATAATAATCTAGAAAGTGAAGAAGAGTGCACACAATCTCTCATGGACTATTGATACAGAGAGAGCGTTCGCGAACATAATGATATATGCATTGAACTGCCGTAGCTACTGCTTCGTAGTAGAGACTGGATGACTTGGATTGACTCTAATTGATCATTTGTACCTGCTTGTATATTTGGGATTGAAATCTAAATTATTTGTAATGTTTATGGAAGTTTGATATTGAAATGATATGAAATTATGGTTTAGGTATATTATGGGGAATGTATGATAAATTGGATATTAATGAATTACAATGTAAATATTAGGGTAAATGTAGTTTATGTTGTTTATAAAATGTGTTTAATGGTAAATGTAATAGTTGTGATATTGAATAATATTATAATAAAATGTGGATATGTTGATTAATATATATATGATATTATGTGATGATATGTTTGTAAAAAAAATGAAAAAAATGATATAATATAAAATTAAATGAATTATTAAGTTTATTAAATTATAAATTGTAATAATAAATATGTGTTTAATGTGATTAGTTTGATTGTATTATTAGATGGAATTAATGAAAGTGATGGATATATTTTAATAAATGTAATTATATAATATATTAATTGAAATTATAATATGTTTTAAAATAATATTTATATATTAATAATATATTATGGGTTGTTTATTATTAAGTTAGATGATTAAAGGTAAATATAATTTATGAATGGATTATTAAATATGGGGGAATTTTTGTAATTTATGAAAAAATGTTTGGTTTGTTATTATGTAATGATAGAAAATCAGGATAGTTGTGTAGATGGTAGTGTAGATGTGATGTGAGATCCTGTTGAGGATGGTTGTATGGTTAGAGAATTCTTCACTTAACCGTTGAGCGATTATATAGGATCGAGTTAAGTAGATGGTAAGGTTTCTTTTCATCTGTCGTTTGTAGATACATCGGATACTTGTTGGTGTTGTTGTCGCGATTCTTAAGTTGGTTCGTTAGCTCGTTGTTCATTGAGATATCTAAAGCTCGTGTTGGTATTCTAAGGTGTTATCATAGAACTGATGTTCTATGTTCTCCGTTCGGCGTTTTAATTGTTTTCTTTTGTCTAAAGGTGACGATACTTTTTGGTTTGGTTCTAAGACCGTTGGTATGGATGAGTCCTTATGGTTTGTTTGGTTTGTAAGAGTTCTTGTCGTATTCGTTTTCAAGTAAATTAATATTCTGGTATTGGAATTCCTAAGGTATTTTGGGAGTTTATTTTGCTATCATGATGTCTTTTGTTGTGAGTAATTTGTTGTAGTTGATATCATATCGTTTAGGTGTTAAAAACTTCTTTCGAGAATAAATTATATAAATAAAATACGACACATTTGTTTTAACCATCTTTTAATTTCTTTTATAATATCATAATTAAAATAAGTTATGAAAATTTTATTTAAATTTATTTTTACACTTAAAATTATTGGCATTATTAACTAAGGTGATTCTATTGTTTTAAAATGATTGGTATAAGGTTATGAGGGAAAGTTTCCTTAAGTAAAAAGTCAGTTTTGGAACAAAGGTTCTTAATCTTTTAATTAATGGGTCGTGGTACGTGGTAATATTCATTGGGTATTTCTAGCATCGTTGATGCGTTTGTTAGGTCTGAGGTTCGTTCATTATGTCGATGTTTATATTCGGTTGTTTCTTCTTTTGGGATTGTGTAATTTTTGGTCCATACCAATTGGTGCATGTGAAGTTTGGTATTTCTTCATGGCGTGGTTCTAAAGTAGATGGTATGTCATGTCTTCTGAGTGGTGCGATTGATGGTAGCGAAGCGAATAGAATTATTCGCGATTCCAAGTTAGAATTTGAGAATTCTCGTTTTACTTTGTACATTTTAGTTATGGGAGCGTTGATGTAGCCGTATGAGAGAATTGGTTGTTGAGACATAAGGCTGGGATGGCATGCCACAAGAAGGTAGTTAAAATACCTTAGTTAGCTTCTCGAAGTGTTTCTCAGGATTTAGTGGGTTTTACCCCTCGTCGTAGAATAGGATTTCGTATGGAATTAGTACAAGGAGCGACGCCAATTTGTGAAGGCTCGTGTCGTTTGACGTCTTTAGAAAGGCAAGAGGTATGGAATGATTGCAGTCGTTGCAAGGTGATTATTGGTTCGAATGGTAACTTGTTGTGGGAAGCATCCGTATTGCTCGGTAGGAAGAAAGGTGGGTAGTTTAGAATGTGCATAGATTATCTCGAGAAGAGTGAGATAGAAATTCGTATGTGATGTCACCAATGGAGGGTACATGAGGATGATGTAGCTAAGACTGTTTTAAGGATGCGTAATGGACACGTTGAAGTTTACGTCTATGCCTTTTGGGTTAAACAATGCACCAATAGTTTTCATGGAGTTAATGAGACGGGTGTGCATGACCGTATATAGACAAGCTAGTTAACGTATATATACAGACGATATATTAAACCGACTCGAAGTCTAAGTAGGAGTACGAGTCGCACGTGAGGATGATCATGAAGTCACTAAAGGAAGAGAAGATGTACGTGAAATTTTCCAACGACGTGGAAGCGAAGCAAAGAGGAAGATAGCTAGATGCGAAATGAATCAAATGGATAATGAGCCAATCTTGGCATTGCCAGAAGGAGCAAATGATTTCGTAGTATATTATGACGCGCTAAGCAAGGATTCGGAAGCATGCTTGGGAAAAAGGAGAAGGTGTTTGCTTGTACGTCGCGACAACTGAAGGTTCTTATGAAGGATTGTATGACTAACGTGGTAGGTTTTTCCCTATAATGCTAGAGGCATTAAGTGAATGAGACGTGGAGAGTGATCTATGCGGATCATGAATGTCTCCAACACACTTTCAATCAGAAGGATTGAACATGAGGCAAAGATGATGGATGAAGTTATCTAGTGAGTACGGTTTTGAGGTCCAGTACCATCTGGGAAAGGCAAATGTAGTTGTTGAATCATGGAGTAGGAAAAAGAGTGAAGCCAAGAATGAGTTCTGGATTGACGTATGATGATCCAAGCTAAGATCGAGAAAGGATGTTGGTGTTATAAGATAACACGTCCAAAGCAAAGAATGCGTCAACATGAGAGGTTGCATGGCTTGGACCTACGAGTGTGAAAAGAGATAGAGAGTGGTTCATATTCGTTAGACAAGGTTGGGACCACCATTTGGAGAGATGTAAGGACCCTGGCTATTGAAGAGGCATATACGACAAAGTATTCTTTCCATCCTGGAGCGGATACGATGTTGTGTAGTTTTAGGTTAACTAGTCAATGGTTGAGTATGAAGAAGGATATAGCTAGTTGCGGTAGTAAGTATTTAGCATATTCGGAAGTGGAAGTTGAGTATCAAGGGTCTTCAGGATTGTTGCTACAACCTGAGTTAACCTAGTAGAAGTGAAAAAGGATAACTAAGGATGTTATTGCTAAGTTACCAAGTTTGAGTAGTGGATACGATGCGATTGGGTGTAGTCAATGGATTGACTAAGTCACCCCATCTCTAGCTATGCTTAGGACGTGTATGGTGGATGTTAGAGGTAGTTAGGCTACCTATCTTTTAGTGAGATGAGTTTTTTTTTCC
>BQNB010027545.1:0-57531 GCA_026074375.1 Tanacetum coccineum
TGTTATAACTCAGATTTTAACCTTTGACCACATTTACATTTATGACTTTGGACCCGGTTTGGATTGGATTTTAATTATCAAATGGGCCAGAAATGATAAAAGGGGTTTATGGATTTGGACTTTATAAAAGGCTTGTAAGCTTAAAGTTTATAGTATAAATCTTAATGGGCTGACCCGGCCCATTAAATGGGTACGGGTTGGTCCATTTAAAGATGTATACGCCTTCGGCTTCGATTTCTCATAATCTTCCAATCCCGTGCTTAGTTTTGTCAGTTTTGGCTTTGTTTTTGTCCAATAATTATATATCCGTTACCTGCAAGACACAATTAACAAAACACACATATACAATGCATTTTTCATGTATTTTTAGTCTTTTAAGCTTATTTTAATAAGGAAAAATGATATGTGATTAAACACATATCAATTTGCCTTCCCGAGATGAAGGCCGTTTGATTGGAACTAATAACGGAAGAGATTACCTTAGCAAGCCTACTAGCGAGGATTTTCGAGATCACCTTGTACATACATCCAATAAGGTTAATCGACCTATAGTATGAGAAGCTCAAGGGGCCCTTATTCTTGGGGATTAGAGCGATAAAGGACGCATTGCAACCTCTAGAAATATTACCAGTGGCCTCAAAGTGTTTGACACACTCTAAGAAGTCAACTTTAAGCAAATCCCAGAAAGTTTTAATAAATTTAAAATTGAACCCGTCCAGACCTGGGGCTTTCGAGCCATCACAGCCTCAAACCGCTTCCTTAACCTCGCCTATCGAGATAGGAGACTCAAGGAAGTTCGCGTCCTCCACACACAATCTACGAAATAACTGACTAGAGAATGTTGGTCTCGAGTGATTAAATTCCTTGAATCTAGAGGCATAGTGCTCCATGGCGGAAAGCTTAATATGCTCGGGAGAATCACACCAAACCTTATTTATGTTAACGCCTCTAATTGTACCTTTAGCATATTTATTGTTGATAACAGAGTGAAAATACCTAGTGTTTTTGTCGCCTTCAACAGCCCATCTCACACGGCTTTTTTGCTTCAGGTCATCTCTGAGGCGCTAATCCAAAAGCTCTAAATCCATCAACCATTCCTCCTTCTTTCCAATATCGTAATCGTTTATGGTACCCCCTTCTGCTTTGATGTCCCATTCGACCAAAATATGAAGCAAATTCTCTTTCTGTTCATTTTGGGTAAATAAATAGTTAGAGGTCCGGCTCTTTATGTCTAGCCTAAGCCTTTTCAACTTATTTTTGAGAGCGATATCCGAGGGAAAATTAGATAAATGCATAGTCCACGAGTTCGCCACCACCTCTTTAAAGCAATCACCAGTAAGCCATTTGTCAAAAACCTTATAAGGTTTAGGCCCAAAATCTGGAAGCCCAGCTTTCAGTAAGATGGGGCAATGGTCTGAGATCGTACGGCATAAAACCATACCTGTCGGGTTCTGACAAACATTGAAGAAATTACTAGAAACTAAGAATCTATCGAGTTTACTAGCCTTCTTTCCTTCCCTATCAACCTTGTAAATCTTCTACGGTTGAGAGGGATATCAACTAAACCAACCCTTAAAATGAAATCATTAAAATGGTTAGTCTCGCTTTGGTCGAAGATGCTTCCAATCCTCTCCTCAACGCTATGGACAACATTAAAATCCCCAAATAGGATCCAAATGGCGTCGGTTGAATTTATGAGATTTTTAATGGCATCCCATAACACCACCTTTTGAGAATTCGCTTGAGGAGCGTATATATTAATAAGCCCCACTTTTGACGAGATACCAAGCCACGATCCAATGATCCCAATGAAGTCTCTATCTACAACTTTATGTTCCATAGAGAACGAACGACTGTCCCAGAGGGTAATCAAGCCAGCAGAAGCCCTATCTGAACTACTAAAAACAAAGTCAACAAAAGGTTTAAGCCAAAGTGAACGAACAGAAAAACTATCAAAAGACTCTCTTTTCGTCTCTTGGATGCCAATAAAAAAGGGAGAATCACGTTCAATTAAACTCTTAATCCATGATTTCTTAGAGTTAGATCCAAGCCCATTACAATTGATGGATAAGCCAATCATAGAAATAAGCAAACACACCAACACCGAAGTCGCAGAAAAGATCAGGCCGATCTTTCTGCAACCTTACTGGTAGCACATACGTCAAAAGAGAAACCGATTTTTTTACCCACCAACCTCGTTTGCTCATCATCATCCACTGCATCATCTCCTTCCTGATAGGTCCAAAATTACGGGCAAACATTTACTTGTGAATTAGTATTGTTCCCTACCACCAGCATTTTCCTCTTGTTTTTTATCTTCCTTTTCTTTTCATCATTGGTTTGAGCTTCATTTACCATGTTAGATATACGTTGGAAGCTCGAGAGTAGTTCGTCCAGTTCCTGGTCGTTGTGAGGAGCGTCTTCTTTACCTCTTGGAGGGTCGTTAAGGTCTGGGACAGGTTCAACCAATATTGTATTATCATAAGGCCCAAGATGACTTGAAGAATCAGCTGAAAAATCCTTTTTTGTTTGCCCCACATTCATAATGGGAGAGCCGCCACAATAATCTTATGAATCTGGAATTGTCTCTTCATTTAATTCTTTTTCATTCCCCATAGTGCCAGAGTTCGCTACCCCATGCATGAAAAAAGGAGAATGAACCGACATAGCTTTATCGTCTTCCTCCCTTCTTGGGCTGGAGCACTCCGATGAAGCAGCACCATCACGATCCACCCTCGTGGTTTCCACAAATTCCTCCTCAAACATAGAGTCCTCGTCCGAATGAGAGAGGGTGAGGATATAAGGCTAGAAGTGTTTAACCTTTCTTTAAAAAATTTAATAGGGTAGGACCTTTCATTTAAGGTGACTGAGATAGTTTGGTTTACCTCATTCACACTTGATGTTAGAATTAGGCATTTAGTAGGTCGTAGTATATGTGAATCGAAATCCATCCTTCCTATTTCAAGAGTTTTACCAAATAACTTGGATATTGATTTGATAGAGACAATGTGCCTGCCTAGAGTGGGTAGGACTCCAATGACCAGCCACGTTAAATGACCAACACACAGGCTGTCATCATCCCACATCTTGATATTCTCGAACCATTGTTGTAGCCAAACGCCATTTTCTTCTAAGCTTTGAGCCGCTGCATCTTTAGAACTCCATTCGAATAACAAAGATAGACCCCCTATGTATTTTACATTGCACTCCACCAATCCATTGTTACACACAATATCCTAGGCATTTTGGAGTACTTGTAGGTTCTTAGCTTGACCAACCCAACACTTTTCCAGCCTTGACCTAATACTTTTGTCTTCCTTAATGGCAATGGAGATTGGTTGAGGAGGATGGGGCTTGTTCAATCCTACCACCGACTCTTTGAATGAGTATCCTGGTTGCTTTGGAGGCCTGTGCCTTGAGGTTACACCAGTGGATAGAGGGGGGAAATTTGAGTGACGAGTTCCTCTGTTGTCTCCTTTGGTAAATTTTGCTCGATTTATCACCAACCTTTCATTCCCTATCAATATACTTTTCAGCCTTCGTTCAAAACTATCCATGTCCCCAATGTGAATGAATCGAACAAAACCAAACCTTGTGTTCCTCTTTGTTTTCTTGAAAGCAATATACACATCAACCACTTTTCCATACTTCCCAAACATTTTCTACAGGGCGCCTGAATCTCATGAATCTGGGAAATTTGTAAAGAAGAAAGAGGTTGATTTTTCACTCATAACTCTATCAAAGTCAGAAGGTTGTTTCCTTCCCAATGGTTTTCTATTGGGCACTCGCATAGTGGTAGAATTGATACCATTCCTCATGTTCTTCTTCCCTCTAAGAACTTGAGTCAATTCGCCATCATCGCCGTCTTGATGGAATTTGGGAATTTTGGTTAAATAATTAGGGGTTAGGGTTCATGTGGTTTGGAATTGGGAATTGGGAATTAGGGGTTAGGGTTCATAATTGGAACTACACCGAATAAAGAATTGGTCTTGTGTTTTAAAAAAAGTACATGTGACTCGCCAAACTTATTCATCGCATGCATGTATATGCATTGATTTTTTAGCTATAAATAGTTAAACCATACGAGTGCATGCTGTAACATCTCGTATTTTACGGTCAATGTTAAATCTTGACTCTGTTTCTATTTTTGCTTTGAATAAAATTTTTGTGTTTTACTTTTTAGCCGATTTGGTGAAAATCGTCATTTTTAGTTATTTGCGTGTCGTGCTTCGAATATTTATCCGTTAAGCGTTTTAAGAAATTGAAAATTTCATATTATTTCTCCGGAAGTCTAATTATTTTATTTTTAGTATTCCATGATTTTTCCCGCGTTTTAGCCGAAACCGTGACAAAATCGTATTTTACATTTTATAATACTTTAAATAAATGTTTTAACACCAAATAATATATATAAATAATTAAACCAAACACCCCTCTTCTTTTAATTAGCTCCTACTAAACCACAAACCAAACACTCCTTATTATGACAAAAAAAATTATATAAACCTAAGCCTAACCCAAAATGGGTCGATCCAAACAAAACACACACAAACACATATTACTGTTTTCTCCTCCCTTTCTCCTGTACTAGTCGACATCACCATCACCACCATGATCCACCATCAAAAACCTTTTTCTACTACAATCAAAAATCAAATCATTGATCCTACTATCATTCTAAACACTAAAAACCAACATGCATAATTTTTGTGAAGTTCTTGATTTTGAAGATTATTGATTTTAAGGGTTTAATTAAATTGGGTACAATTAGAGTAATAAGGGTTTCATTGCAAGTGTTTTTACAAGGTTTTGATAGATAAAAATTAAGTTAGGGTTTGTTAATTAGGGTGTGTGTGGGGTTCGGCCAAACAAGAAAACCCAAGAGGGTTCCGTGTCATCTATTTTTCTTTGATCCTACATTGTTGTAAGTATTTTCTTTACATTATTGTGATGATTAATTTTTGTATACTTTGCATGTGTTTAATTTTGTACTTAGAATCCATGGATCATTGTGCATGTTGTGTATTAAGGTTAGATTATTGATTGGAGATGTTAGTGGACGGAGATAGGTTAGCTATGTGTATTTTGAAGCTTGTTGGGTGCGAAAAATAGCGTTTGACAGAGTTTTTAAGTGTCATTTTTACTGCAGAAAGTTTGCGTGTCGATTTTGGTTAGGTAAAAATTTTCAAAACTGATTTTGACCTTAAGAATATGGCAGAGGATGTCCGTAGGTTCGATTCGATATATGGATCGTTTCATAACTCTTAATTTTACTAAGTAAACTTATTGATTTCTACTACATAAGCGTTACATGACTATTTTTAACAAAGCTTGATTTGCTTACTACATGATTTGAGATCATTGAATACCTATATATGGAACCGTGAGTTTTGAACACATTACTTGTTTTACTTTTGGACAAGTGTTTTACAAATTGTATGCTATCCAGATTTATGTCTGAATATTATTGCCTAAGTTACCACATTGCCATTTAAGTCCACATATCATGAGCCGTTAATTTCTAGTGTTGTAAACGTGAGTGTCGTAAATAATACTTGGGTGTTTGGCAACATCAACTCTAAGAGAGAAATACACTTGGGTGCTTGGCCGCACCAACTCTTGGAGAAAATTACTTAGGTGTTTGGTCGCACCAACTCTCGGAGAAAAACACATAGATGTCTTACACCAACTTCCTCTCTCATCATATGTTAATGCTTCGGTATCATAAGCTCAATGCGATAATGCAATAATTCAGTTACTTGACATTGCATTCGTAGCACTGTCGTTGTCTGATCTTAAACCTTGTGGTCCACTACTGAACATTTCTTGATTTATTGAATCACTACTTGAATTTCGGAAATAATACTTTGAAATGTTGTAATGCTACTTTTCTTACTGAAATATTACTTGAATTATTTCAATACTGCTTTTACTTAAACCTATGAATTCACCAACATTATTGTTGACGTTTTGCGTGTATTTTCTCAGGTTATTATTTTGCTAGCTGAGCATTGGGACTTGGGAGCATTCGAGTCGCGCGGATATATTTTTGAAGGCTTTATAAATTGAGTACCATTCGATAAACGATTTAAAAATGTTTTCTATTGCATTGCAAATGGAACTGTTGTAACTCTGATATTTTATAAAAAATATCGAATGGTTGACTTTTCAAAACGTCTCACTTAGAGTCGTTTTCTGTAACTTGTACTTTATGCTATCGAAGGCTTTATAAATTAAGTACCATTCGATAAACGATTTAAATTTTTTTTCTATTGCATTGCAAATGGAATTGTTGTAACTTTGATATTTTATAAAAAATATCGAATGGTTGACTTTTCAAAATGTCTCACTTAGAGTCGTTTTCTGTAACTTGTACTTTATGCTATGAAGTAGCACCCCAAGTGATATTTCGATGCGTTGTGATTTTGGGGGTGTTACACATGCAGAAACTGGCATTAGCGCGGGAATAGTGTATGGGATTGATGCGCGTCCGAACACACTCTATATATAATATATAAGTATATAAGGATTATATCAAATAATAGTATAGTAAGTATTTTCCGTCGGGTTCAAATAATCAAAACTTTCTACCAAAGTTGTCTCAAAAACACCCTCCGGGTCGTATTCCCTCGACGAAGCGTGAATTGAATATTGGTAAGTACGTGATCGCGCGTTTTGAAATTGTTATAAGATTTTGCATTTGGGTTTTCTAAATCTTACTAAATTTTAACATATACCACATCAAATGATGGGCTCATCACAAAATCCAACACCCCATTTAAAAATCTCCACCACATCTCGATCACGATTTTTGTAACACAATTTTCCAACAACCGTGTCTTTAAAGATCTATGGAAGCCTTTGGTGATTGGGAATAGGAGTGGTTGCAGATGTGTACATCGCACGAAAGTTATCAAATAGGTGGCAGTTCGGATTGTTCGTTTCATACAAAAAACCCAGATCAAGCGAATCTATTGAATATCTAACAGATACGGATGGAGTCATCATCTGTTTGCTTCAATTGCTACGCTTTCGATCGAAAAACATAACTCACAACCGAATCAATCTCATTCAGAAACATCAATTAAACAACTAAACTCACTGAAACGGGTCACGCTAGTCACACAACGGGAGGACGATCTTATGCATCTGTATTGAATGGTAAGGAGGGGACTCAAAAGCCAGTATTGGCTGGGCCAATAACAAAAAATATCACCCTCGAAAACTCTGATTTATTGGAATTATATCCTGTATTTCAAGTGTTGTTCTCGCCATAGGTAAGGGTTGTTACATATTATTAATTAATTATTTTATAGCGTTTTAAAAATAAGAGGGATTCTTTGATTTCAAGTGCAAAATACATGGGGGACTCTGGGCTCTGGATGAATTCAGCAGTGCGAGTCAAGGTTAAAGTTTAAAAAAAATACGGAGTGGAATTGTATTTTACCCAACGAAAACTTTGTTAGCCTCAATTTTATTGAGTCAATAAAGGAAGCTCGTTCCCGTGTTCAAGACCTCACTTCGGGGGAGATTGTTAGCCTCAATTTATTGAGTCGAACAAGGAAGCTCGGTCACTCTACGATGGAGCTTCGGTCTTTAATTAGTTAATGTTGGTAATTCAATGTTATCGGGAATCGGGCTCGATTAGATAATCTATAATTGTATATGTTTAGGGTTTATTACCAAAGCAAACACGAGCGAGTCCCTAGTTATATTTCCCGCGCGTCACATTAAATGTGATAGGTGGTATAATATATTTAGATAATTGTTAGCACCCTCACTTCGGGGGAGATTGTTAGCCTCAATTTATTGAGTCGAACAAGGAAGCTCGGTCACTCTACGATGGAGCTTCGGTCTTTATTTAGTCAACGTTGTAACAAAATAATATCGGGAATCGGGCTCGATAGTTAATCTAATATTGTATATGTTTTGGGTTTAATCCCAAAGCAAAACCCGAGCCCGGGTCCTAGTTATATATCCCGCGCGTCACATTAAATGTGTAGGGGTATATATATATTTAGATATTTTCTAAAATATCTAAATATATATATAGATATTTTCATATGAAAATATCTAGTTTTATTTTTTCTAAAAATATATTTTTTCTTTTCTCTCTCAACTCTCTCTCTATTTCGTCTCTCTCTCTCTCTTCTCTTTTCTTGTTTCGTGGTTCGGGTTATGAAGTGGAAGTATTAAACGGGTTCCTACAATTGGTATCAATCGCCTCGGGTGGATTTCGTGGTTTTTTTTGGTGTGGTAAGCATATTGAATTCGGCAGCTAGGTTGATTCATCACTCGACATAAATACTTTTTTCGTGGCTCATTTTGTTGTTGGAAACGCGGGTAACAAGAAGAGAAGAACGAAAAAAGTGAAGAAAATACGTTACGATCGAACGAGTGGAAAAACGTATCGATCGAACGAGTGGAAAAGCGCGATCGAACGAGTGGAAAAGCGCGATCGAACGAGTGGAAAAACGTATCGATCGAACGAGTGGAAAAGCGCGATCGAACGAGTGGAAAAACGTATCGATCGAACGAGTGGAAAAACGTATCGATCGAACGAGCGGACCGAACTAGACGATCGAACGAGCGGACCGAACTAGACGATCGAACGAGCGGACCGAACTAGACGATCGAACGAGCGGACCGAACTAGACGATCGAACGAGCGGACCGAACTAGACGATCGAACGAGCGGACCGAACTAGACGATCGAACGAGCGGACCGAACTAGACGATCGAACGAGCGGACCGAACTAGACGATCGAACGAGCGGACCGAACTAGACGATCGAACGAGCGGACCGAACTAGACGATCGAACGAGCGATCGAACAAGAGTGATCGAACGAGCTACCGAACGAGCGTGATCGAACGAGCGTAATCGAACGAGCGTGATCGAACGAGCGTGATCGAACGAGCGGAACTTTTGATCGAACGAGCAAATTTTTTTTGGACCGAACGAAATTTTTTTTGAAATTTTGTGTGACGAAAAGGGTTTCAGTAAAACGGCCATAACTTTTGATCCGTAACTCCGTTTCAGGCCCGTGAGCTCTCAAAACGAAGAGAAAAACGAGACGGATCACGCTGTAACCACCCTTTGGCAGGTTAAGGATTTTTCGAGGCCCAAAAAGCTTGTTTTCTATGAGAAATTGACACTTTTCAGTTTTTTTTGGAATTTTTCGCCGCTGATTCCGCAACCAATCATTCACGGTTTTCTATTGATTCTGTAAAATCCCGTTAATTCATTTATCGGTTTTAATCATAGACGTGTAAAATCCCGTGAACGTGAATTGCTTACAAAACCACAACTTCAATCACAATATCCACTTAAGATCCAACAACTTTCACTTCAACTCACGATAAAATGGAGAAGAAAGATACCTTATCTTCGTGTTCAGATTCAGAAATACAACAAATGCAACTAATTCAAGACAAATCAAAAGAAAGTTGCATGGTATCTTTTCAACGACTTCATTCACACCTCAAGTGTCTTTCAAACAACGACTTAAAAGGAAGTCGAACCGAGGAGGGATTCAAACGCGCATTTGCAACACTCTTTGGTCAAGATCTAGAGACTTTCACGGGCACAATGTTCCTGTACATGGATCAACTACAAAAGCAACTTGACAACGAAGAATTTCAAGACATTGGATCCATGTCTGCTTTTAAAGTACTCGAGACACAGTTTCAGATGTTCATCAAGTCACGGTTTTATTTTGCGATGAATAATTGACATGATACTCACCAAATTCCAACCAAAAACTACTTTCTATAATACACTTAACTCGCGACTCCAGAATTCCGTGACACACTGATCCAACACATGAAATCTGATAAGAAGTTGATTGATAAAAGAGCACTACATAAAAGAGAGTATGACAACTGGGTGAATGAAAGACAGATGAAGACAACAAAAGAAAAGGTTGATACGAGTAAAGCATTGGATGCTAGTTTGATTGACACAAAAAGCAGTGAGACAGAATCAAAAGAGCAGGATACAAGCAGCAAATCAGGGAATGATGTACATGCTGATGATGCAGATATTAGACCCATATATGATGAAGAGCCAATGGCTGAGGTACAAACGACTACTGAAATCAACGTCTTTGCTACAGAACAACAGCATACTGAGCAACCTGAATTCAATAATGAAGGAGAGGTTGACCAGAATGCTGAACAATGTCATGACACATGTCCTATTATAAATAACAATTTCATGTAATTCCGTATAACATTTATATGTGTTATGATCCTATTACAAAGATTGTTAGGTGTTGGTTGCCATTTCTCACATTTCATGTGTGTGTAACCATACCATTCTCTCTAATATAATCTTTCTCTCTTGTTTCTCTCTCTAGTTTCTCTCTCTACTTTTCTCTATTCTTTTTTAGATTATTGCTTATTAGTATGGCTTATTGTTGTGATATGGGTTAAGTTTATGGGATAACATTTGGTATCAAGAGCTAACCGGAGGTGTATTGTATTCGTGTGTGTTGGGTTAATGTTTTAGTTGTGGTTATTGTTTGAGCTTATTCGACAAGTTTTTGAGATTATATCTCACGGCTTGTTTTTCACATTTTTTTCCTTTTCATAAGCTCACGACCTATTTTTTTTTGTTGTTGTTCGTTTTCTCATTTAACCGTGTTTGGGCTACACCTCTACGTTTTAACAGTATTGGATTATCTTTGTTTGTGTTTTTTGGAAAGGACATAGAATCAAGCCCACTATAAATTAGGATATGTGTCACACAAGAACTATTCATATTTTGAAATGTGACTTGTTTTTTTTTCTTTTCCTCTAAATTATTAAGGTCATAGTTTTGAGCTTTTTGGAGATTGGCTTATCATGGCTTAAGTAAAGAAAAACACGCAAGGAAGGTTTGATGTTTTCTGCCATCGAAGAAGGTGCAAACAAGGTCAAAAACCAATCCGTTGTTAGACAACCGACTGCGTTTAAGTCTGAAAGACCTAGAATTTCAAAACCACGGTTTGCCTCCCAAGTTGATGTGAACAACGACTTGTCAAAACCAGTCACTACACATCATTTGCCTAAGGGAAGAGAATCTGCCCCTGCAAAACCTCATCACATGATTGCACCAAGCTCATCTAGGTATAGCTCAAACGACATTGTTCATAATCACTACCTAGAGGAAGCTAAGAAAAAGACACATGAACACTCTAGGATCCCTAGAAATTTTTCTGACTCCAAACATTTTGTTTGCTTGACGTGTCAGAAATGTGTCTTTAATGCCAATCATGACGCTTGTGTAATAAAATTCCTGAAAGAAGTCAACTCGCGTGCTAAGGTTCCATCCAATAAGACAACAAACAGAAACAAACCCGTAGAGCAAATAAGGGTTGCAACGAAACCAAAAAGACAGATCCCAAAAGGACATAGGTTTTCAATCAAAAAGACTACCACTGTGCATGAGAAAACAACAAGTCCTAGATCTTGTCTTAGGTGGCAACCAACGGGTAGAATTCTCAAGACTGTTTGTCTTAGATGGGTTCCAACAGGAAAGACATTCGCCTCTAGCACAACAAAGGTTGAAAGTGAACCCCCAAATGGTTCAAATGCAGATATCCCTAACCAATGTGAAAGCGAACAAGCTCTTAATGTCAGTGCAGGTACTCTCTTAAGTACAGGTACATCGTTCAATCCTACAGAGGAAGGACTCAGAGTTTGGTTGCGAAAAAGAAAGATATCTCAGAAAACAGGGCTTCAAGGAATTTTGATCTGATGATCACAAAATGATGTCTGATCACAACAGTTCAGACCTCGCACCACAACGACAAATGGTGTCTGCTGAAAATAACACTTCAGGCCCCGTTCCTCAATGTTCAAAAGACGTTTGATCGCAGCAGATCAAGCCTCGGTCTTCATGGCAATGACGTTTGAACACAGCAGTTCAAGCCTCGGTCGTCAATGTCAAATGGTGTCTGCTGAAAATAACACTTCAGGCCCCGTTCCTCAATGTTAAATGACGTCTGTTCACATCAGTTCAGGCCTCGTTCTTCATCAAATGACTTCTGTTATAACCGTTCAGAACTCGGAATTCAAGACCACAACAATGAACAGTCAAGTTCAAATAGTGGTTTTTTATCTTTTGTTTATTATTCTTTTTTCTTTCCAATTCCCAACAAGTTGTTCTTAAGCAAAACAATCACAGCTACATCACGACAAGAGTTGGAATTACTATTCCACCTTCACATAGCCATGTTGAGGGACAAAGGTATAATATATACAAAAATCAGAAATCAAAAATTTCTTAAAAGTGATTCTTCTGACATGTTCTCTGGAATCGATAAAAATTTTCGTGCTTAGAAATGTCGATAAACATTACACGGGATTCTGTGTGTAATGAATGTTCGAGCACGAGAGTTGGCAATAGTTTCTAAAATAGTATTTCTTAATTTTTCTAAATGGTTTATGTGAAATGTCTGTACATAGAACCCGGACTTCAAATAAAGGAAGGTTTATAACTTATCCTCACAACGAGAAAATTAAAGTTTCCTTTACTTCCCGATTTTTTCATATTGGTCTTGAGTTTGTTCTTACAAGACATTCAATGTTTTTACCAACAAAAAGGATAGTGTACGTTTCAGTTGCGCTTTACCTTACGTTAGTAGAGAAGTTCCCTAACATTGGTTTTTCAATAAGTTGAACACAATTTTTCAGATTTTCTAGAAGACAATTCATAATCTTTCAAAATTGTGTATTCAACACTCCAACCCTCACAATGTTTTCAAAAGACAATAATTTTTCAATTGGTCCTATTTTTGAGGGGTAGTTTTTTTTCGAAAATAAACAATAGTTTTAATGTCTTGGATACATCAGTCAGACGACCATTCTTATGTATTCAAAAACATTATCAAATGTTCCAAACCATTTTCATGTGACAATATTTTCTCCTACAGATTTTTTCAAGATTATTTTCATCACAAGGTGTTTCAAAAAAAGTGTTTATTATTTAAAAATAAGGGGAGATAAATGTAATTAAATAATTGATCTATTCGACTCAAGTGCTGAAGAAAAGGTTTCTATGGGTTTGATCTTATACCAACAAACATCTTAATTTCACGACGATTCTGAAGTCATAAGGTGGTTAGGTTAGGAATCAATCTATGAATCCAACCAGAACCGGAGGATCTACCCAATGGATTATCCAAAGTTAGAAATAGCAGTCCTTAGGTATGATTGGAGTATGATGTAAATGGGAATAATGCCAGTACTAAGATTGAGTTAACACTGGAACAATCACAACAAGGGGTTAGTAATGACATCTTGGTAAGCATTGAAGGCGTTGAAGAATGAAAAAGAAATGTATGGATAAAGGGTCTAAAGAAAGAAGCCCTCCACACAACTTAGGCAGAAACCGGGTCAATACATATGCTGTCAGAATCACAAGTTGATTGCTGACATTGAAAACGACCTCATGACCTAAGTGATTGCAATGCACAACCCTTCTCAGCCATTCGGGTTTCTCTCAACAGAAACTTGTCTCATTTGTCACGGAGATACACAAGTTATCTATTGACATCTCACTCCGAGATTGTTGATATTGAATAGGTGGCAATATGCTCCAGCCTCCGAGTACTAAAACCAAAATGCACTAATCGAGTCTAGAGCCAAGAGATCAATCAAAATCTCGTTAGGACACATTCCATTTCAAACACTTGTTGAACATCATCAGGTTCACAAGCTGTTATCAAGAGTCCTACGCAAATATCATTGTGATATTTGCCAGAACATCCGAGTGATACTAATGTATTCACAATGAAGATGGAAATCCTGCTTGAGCCAGCATCAAACAAGCTCTTGGTAGGTGACTTGCGAGATTCTATATGAATCAAACTTGTGATAACTGGATATCGATTTGGTCCAGTAAATGAATTGACGGTTGATGAATTTTGATAAAAACATGACACTCTCGATGTGTTACAAAAACTCTTTAACGAGTGACACGTCGATTGATTTTCAAATCAATTTTCTCGTTTTCATAAGTAAACCTGAGTGTCAAACGGTGGTTAACAGCAACCTCAATCTCCATTCATATGCTCAATGTACGGATGACTATTCATTAGAAAAGCTCAAGATTTAAAGACAAAGACTTCCGCTAACTCTGATTTAAAGCTTTCAAGATAATGCAAAAGTATGAGCATGTTGGTCAAAGACACAAGATCGCAAGATGGCATAGACGTTAAAGACAATGTCAAAGGCTCAAAGTCAAGATCGCAAAGCATGAAGGAACAAGTTTACAACAAAGAACAAAGAGACAAGGACACAAGACCTCATGTGATTAAACGACAAAAGCTATCTCATTTTATCCATGAGGAGTGTCATCATTTAACTCTTTCGGGGAGATTGTTAGCCGCCAAAATATTGTGTCGAACATGAAGTTCTTCATTATGTATTTAAGTCTCGGTTCAATAATTTGGTTTGGTGGTGTATTAGAATTTTTTCGGGAGTTCGGGATAGTTTGTTATTATTTTATTGTTTATGTTTCGGTTTATTCCCATGCAAATACACGTGAAGGTAAGTCGGGTTTTTTGCCATAGGCGTATGTGTATCGATTATAGAGAGCTGAACAAGTTGACGATTAAAAATCGTTATCCTCTTCCGAGGATTGATGATTTATTTGACCAACTACAAGGATCGCGTTATTTCTCCAAGATAGACCTTCGGTCAGGTTATCACCAACTACGCGTGCATGAAGACGACATACCTAAGACGGCGTTTCGAACGAGATACAGACATTTTGAGTTTACGGTTATGCCTTTTGGGCTAACCAATGCACCTGCAGTCTTTATGGATCTGATGAATAAAGTTTGTAAACCGTACTTAGATAAGTTCGTTATTGTGTTCATCGATGACATCTTGATCTACTCGAAGACGAAGGAGGACCATGAAGTTCATTTGGGTTTGGTGTTGGAATTGTTAAGGAAGGAGAAGCTGTATGCCAAGTTCTCCAAGTGTGAGTTCTGGTTGCAAGAGGTGCACTTTCTTGGTCATGTTGTCAATCAGAATGGTATACATGTGGATCCCAGCAAAATAGAAGCGGTAAAGAATTGGAAGACCCCTACGACGCCTTCTGAGATTCGATCATTTTTGGGATTAGCCGGTTATTACCGACGGTTTATTGCAAACTTTTCCAAAATTGCTAAACCTCTTACCTCGTTAACTCAGAAGAATCAGAAGTATGTGTGGGGTGTGGAGCAAGAAGAGGCTTTTCAAACTTTAAAGAATAACTTGTGTGATGCACCAATATTGACGCTACCTGATGGAGTGGAAGATTTCGTGGTTTATTGTGATGCATCAAACCAAGGATTAGGTTGTGTACTCATGCAAAGGGGCAAAGTGATTGCTTATGCATCGAGGCAGCTGAAAACCCATGAGAAGAACTATACGACGCATGATTTGGAATTGGGAGCTGTTGTGTTTGCTCTTAAGACTTGGAGGCATTATCTGTATGGTACTAAGAGTGTTATCTATACGGATCACAAAAGTCTTCAACACATTTTCGATCAGAAAGAGCTGAATATGCGTCAGAGGAGATGGATTGAGTTGTTTAGTGATTATGAGTGCGAGATTCGTTACCATCCTGGTAAGGCGAACGTTGTGGCTGATGCATTAAGTAGGAAGGAGCGGTTGAAACCTAGACGTGTAAGGGCCATGGCAGTGACTATCCAGGCTGGAATGAGAGAAAAGATACAAGCAGCCCAGAGTGAGGCGCTTAAGCAAGAGAATGTAATTATGGAAAACCTGCATGGCCTAGATCAGTAGATGGAAAAGAAAGAGGGCGAGAGTTTGTATTTCATGGACCGTATATGGGTTCCATTAGTAGGAAGTGTGAGAACGATGATCATGGATGAAGCTCATAGGTCTAAGTACTCTGTGCATCCTGGAGCGGATAAGATGTACCATGATCTTCATGATATGTACTGGTGGCCGGGAATGAAGAGAGATATTGCTACTTATATTAGTAAGTGTTTGACATGTTCAAAGGTAAAGGCTGAGCATCAAAGGCCTTTGGGTTTACTGCAATAACATGAGATACCTGAATGGAAGTGGGATGAGATCACTATGGATTTTATCACTAAGTTGCCTAGGTCAAAAAGTGGGCATGACACGATTTGGGTCATAGTCGATAGACTAACTAAGTCGGCTCATTTCCTGGCTATAAGAGAAGACTATAGTACTGAGAAATTGGCAAAGATCTACATTGATGAAATAGTCGCGAGACATGGAGTTCCTGTGTCGATTATTTCTGACAGAGTTGGACGAGGTTGGATATGAGTATGGCTTATCATCCCCAAACGGATGGTCAAAGTGAGCCTACGATTTAGACTCTAGAGGATATGCATAGAGCATGTGTAATTGATTTCAGTGGTAGCTGGGATGTTCATCTACCGTTAGCTGAGTTTTCCTATAATAATAGCTATCATTCGAGCATAAGATGTGCTCCGTTTGAAGCATTATATGGAAGGAAGTATAGGTCACCTGTTTTATATGATAAGATTAGTGAAAGTAGTTTGATTGGACCTGAGTTGGTTCAAGAGACGACTGATAAAGTGGTATTGATAAAAGAGAAGCTCAAAGCGGCAAGAGATCGTTAAAAGAGCTATGCTGATAATAGACGAAAACCGTTAGAGTTTGAAGTATGAGATCGGGTTATGTTAAAAGTGTCACCTTAGAAAGGTGTAATTCGCTTTGGGAAAAAGGGTAAGTTGGCACCAAGTTATGTAGGGCCATTTGAGATTCTTGAAAGAGTCAGTCCTATAGCTTATCGATTGAGATTGCCTGAGGAATTGAGTGGAGTACATGACACGTTTCATGTGTCAAACCTAAATAAGTGTTTGGCGGATGCTAGTTTGCATGTGCCATTGGAGGAGATTGAGGTTGACAAAACTCTTCGTTTTATTGAAGAACTTGTAGAAATTATGGACCGTGAAATTAAGAGTTTAAAACGTAGTACAATATCGCTTGTGAAAATTCGTTGGAAATCTAAGCGTGGACCTGAGTTTACTTGAGAACACGAAGATTATATGAAGTCTAAGTACCCTCAGTTGTTCATTGAGAGAACTGATGAATCGGCTAGTTAAATCTCAAGACGAGATTTCCTAAAGGAGAGGATACTGTGACAACCATGACTTGAGCAAGTTAGTCAAACTATTAGTGTTGACTTATGGATCTATTACAATGTCTGGGATATGTGTTATATGTGTTTATACGTGTCTTACGTGTTTTTGTGGGTTATGTGAGATTTTATAATCAATCCATTGAGCGTGATTGTCTCATTGGGATTGGATTTGTGTTGTATTTTGTGAAGTTCATTTCGTTCACTTTTAGTGACAAGGAAATGATTTTGGTGATTGAAGCGGTTTCGCGTTAATTGTGTAAGTAATTATACGCATATGTATTTATGTGTTAGTAATATTAGGATGAGATTAAGTTTTAGTGGTAAGGATATGAAAGAAATGAAATTTCTACTTTTGGAATGTTAGGTTTAATAAAAATGAAAAGTTAATTATTTTTAAAAGTCTAGTAAATTGCGTTTACGCAAAAAGGTATGCGCAAATAAGCTTAGGTTTTTATAAAAACTTAAGGTAATGTATTAATACTTAAAGTAATTACTTAATAAATAAATAAAATAAAAAGAAAAGAGTCCATTCGACGATAAAGGGAAAGAAAAGAAAAAAAAGGAGTTTTAAAAGGAAACAAACTCTAATTAGATCTTATGTATAATTAATTGGGAGCCTATAAATACAAAATAAAATCCCAAACCCTTCCCCCTTTGTAGAATCGGTCGAAAAAGAGAGAAAAGAGGAGGAAAAATTATGGTTTTTGCTTTTGTGAAAAAATCAAACTCTAAGGTAAGTTTTAATTAATCCTTGTTAGTTATTAATATTTAATCATGTAATAATTAATATGGTAGATAATTAGGGTTCATTAAGATCAGTAATTAATGATATAATAATCATGTTATAATGATTAGGGTTTAATTAGAAGCTTATAGATATAATTGGTTAAACTTAATTCGCGTTAGAAATTGATTTGGATTGAGGCAGAATTAGGGCTGTATTGTTCGGCCATTATCTCAATGACGGTAATAGTTTTTCTCAAGTTTCCAGTGTCTATAACGTATCTCAGAGAGTCTAGTTTTCAGAACATCCGACCTCGAAGGTTTTTGAGGTCGGGAAGACATTCAAACGTTGGTTGTAAGAAAAGTTGTCAAAGCAGTAAATACGGGTCAGATTTAGGTCAGATTACGAGGTACAAAACCCCCACTTAAAATTCGAATTTAGCTTAGCCCTTTTACAGGAGTTTAGTTATATGTGTATATTAGAAATACCCCAAAGGAGAGCTTTCTGATTTTGAGTGTATGTATGATTTTTAAGTCCAAACTTTTTAGTGTGCAATCAGATCTGAATTAGGACTGTTTTGAAGTTTAATTTTCTTAGGAGTACTTGTGCATGTAAATGGCTCTTGAGAATCACGAGGTAGTTAATATACTCATAAATGAACATAGGTGATTTTTGGTATGAATTATGGAGGTCAGTAAGTAGAGGTTTTGAGTACGTTAATGACACTTTAAAATTTCGTGCAGTTTTTGAACATATTGTGACTAACTAGTAAAACTTGTTAATGATGGTTTAAGTTTTGGTATGTGGTCGGTAACCCATAGGGGTTAATAAAACACCTTAGACGTCCATCATATGATTGTTACATGCTCATTAAGCTTTTGGCTTAGTAACGTGTAACACGAGTTAATTTGTTGTATAGATTTGTGCTAGTATTTGTTGAAGCATATTGTTGGAATCTTTTGGAAAGCAAAGCAAAGGTATCTTCATCAGCCCCCCCTCTTTTCTCATTTATTTGGAGTAAGAATGATGCTTGTATTGTTGTCGTGTTAAAAATGATGTTAAAGCTTGCCCTTTGGTATGTGTATTAGATCAGCACACGTTCCGACCTGTTGTTTTGCGATAATATATTTTGGTATTGTGGATCCAATATGCAAAACCGTGTGACTGTGGTAAGCTGCATGAGCTAATATAAAGGCCATGTAGCACACATATTTAGTGGATATGATTGTGGATTGTGGGCACCAATCCGTCCCGTTTTGTTAATTGTTGTCATGAATAGTTTTGTTAATTGCAGCAGCTAAATAAAGTTTATTTGGATATTGGTTTGTATGTCCGTAAACCTATGATCTCGCTCAACTTTATTTGAAGTTTTAAAAGCATCATTTTCAGGTGAGCTTAATGGTGCTAAGATAAGCGAATTGGCTAGAATAAGACCGTAGATGCTGGAGTCTATTTATCCTTTCAGTTTGAAATAATGCGTTGCATGAATAGTTTTGGAATTATGTTTTTGCATTCATATATTGACGAGACTTACTTTCTCATTAATAAAGACACCGTTAGTTTGGGTATTGTTATGACACTTAATGTCTTTGCTTTACTTTAGTTTTCATATTAGTATTCTCCATATAAAACCGATGTGTTGTGATGATATCCATCTCTTGTTTATGCCTCGCGTTTCCTCCGCCCTTGGCATGGTATGACATACACCCCACAACCCTTTATAAAGACCTCTTAGATAGTAATGAATAATACTTGCACCTAGCGGTGGAGGTTTGATCATTTACCAAGCCTATGGTAATTTATATGCTATGACAGGTAATGAGTGTGATTTTCCGTTTCCCCTATATGTTATAATTCATTATACACCCGAGTGAAAGAGAGAATCCCAAACACTTATGTGAGACCAGTAATACTTTCCGTGCTTTTAATTACGAGGTCTAGAAGGTTGTGTTGTAGAATATGTTTAAAGAGTAGGTAAAATGACCCCTCATATTGTTATTGTCTAGGTAGAAAAGCCCATTTGCTTGAGGACAAGCAAATCCCAAGTGTAGGGGTATTTGATGAGGTGTCATTTTATACACTTTTTTGGGGTCGTTTAACCCCCTAAATCGTGCATTTATGCCCAAAATAGGTACTTAATCGTTCCTTTTCAGGTATTTCTCATTTGGAAGGCATTTGGAAGAATTAAACGTGACTTGAGCTCATTTGTAGAAGAAACGGACAAGATTACAGACCTACACCAACACTGATCAAGAATTTCTCTACAGTGGCTGGAGACGGCGTCACAGATACGGTGTTACGATTAAAACACGACGCTGTCATAGCGTTTTTCCTATATATACAAACCCGAATTTAGGGTTTTGAGTGTGTAACTTTAGAATAAAAAGAGGGTACAAACCCTAGTTTATTTAGTAGCTGTAGGAGACGATTTAGGGCCTAAAAACCCTAGCGTACCTCTTCCAATTCATGTTTTAATCAAGTAAGGTTTACTTAATTATTCAATATATCTATGTGTTGTTTTATTTATTGTTCTTGCTTTATCTTTAACATGCTTGGCTAAACCTCCTTTTGTGTTTATTTATGATTGTATGAAACCTAGAATGTAGATCTTAGTGGTGTTGCTTCTTATGATGGATGTGCACATTAGGTCTTAGAAAACCAACTTTTGTTTGCATCGTTGTTGATATGTCTAGAAAAACGTAATTGTGTAGAAAGGATACCATCGGGTAATAGTCTTCATACTACCTTACCCCCTAATATGGTTGATCAACTCTTAATATATTTCACATGCACTTAGTGTACTCCTAGGGGCCGTGTAATAGTCTTCATACTACCTTGCATATGCGTTGCTCTAGCGGCATACTAAGTAGACGGCGGGTTCGTGTAATTCGTTCATGCTTTAGGAAATAGTTACACAGATCATCACAAGTGTGACAAGGCAACAACACTAGGAGAAGAAATCTAGGGAGTAATACATGATTAAATAAACACAGTCTTTTATCTTATTGTTATCACTAGTAGCTTAGTTAATATTTAGTATAAACAGCTAAAACCAAACCTCTCTCCAATTATATGATATACTTGCTTTCCATAAAATATAAAAATACAAAAATATTCTTCTCTCAACCCTTAGAATTCTATTAGACCATGATCAAGCTTTCCCAAACTATTACTCGAGTGAACTATAAACAACCCCGATTCTTGCCTATACTACACTACAACGATTAGATGCAGTGCATAGGGAGTTGTAAAACTTCTCGTGTACAAGTCCTACGATGACCGCACATTAATAAGTATTCACTTCACGCGCATATTAAGTGTACTGTTAACTGATAATATTAAAAAAACAAATGTATGAAGTTTGAAACATCTCTTATTATTTGAGGATGCAGAGGAAAGGTCATATTAGAGATAAATATAAATACGAGTACTATTTCTGATGATGAGCATCGTCATACTGGTGATCTTGGGAATGTAGAAGTAGGCGAAGATGGTATATACTCTCTTTATGTTTCAAAAACTAGCAATATCATTTGTCTCATGCAAACCTTATACAAGACCAGTTTTTAAAATCTAACATGCCCGCATGTAAATCGGGAATTGAATTTGAATCTGATGGGATGGAAATATTCTCACAGCAATAGGACTATAACTTGTGATTCAAAAGATATTACTCTAAAGGAATTTTTGATACCAAATTATGTGTCGTTACGGGATGTGCAAGTTGAGAAGCAATTACATGTTCTCGCTTGTCCAGTAATTGTGTTTGGTTGGGGTCTTTTGGTGTTTCATTTAAGTGAAATGGGACCTGATAAGACGTTGCATTAGCTATTAGTGAATTTGGAAAAGCTTAAGTGATGGGGATTCATTAGCCTCGGAAATTCAAAAGAAGTTAAGAATTATTGTAAGTTTGTTTAATGTTATATCTTTTTAGAAATGTCATTTTTTTGGTGCGTTTGTTTATGAATAGTGTTGTGTTTATCAGGTTGCAGGTAGGGATGGAACTGCTGGTTGGATCCTTGGAGTGATATCCGATTTCAACTTAGCTCAGCCGCCTCCAGTAGCCATAGTGCCGTTAGGAAACACAACAATCTTTTGTTCGCTTTTGGTTGGGTAAGATGGGGTCCTCAAATTTGTGGTACTTGATGTTTTAGGAAAAATACGGTTGACATGTCAAATATATCACTAAATTTCTTTGAAAGTTTAGTATGAAATTACTTACAACCCACAGACATAAAACTACATAACCTAGCTAAAAAACTAACAAAACCAACCTGCACAAAAAACCAAACAATATACCAAAAACAAATTGACACACCTTAAGAGAAACTGCCTTAAACAAGTCCCATTTGGCAACAAAAAACCCCCTAGACCTGACCTGGACCATACCAAAAAAACAAGCAGCCACTAAAAAGAAAGGAGATAGCAATAGAACACAAAGCAGTAGTATATATGCAACAAACTATCACCCCCGATCTGTTGTATAATTGTCTTCAATCGACAGATTATCCCTCTAAATTTATTGAATAGATCATGATCAAAATAGTATTAGACATCCTAGATTAACACTCTTAAATTATTGAACTGAAGACCTAATTGCCAATATAATATAGTAACACAAAATGACTATTGCATCTTGCAAGCACGATATGTATGTGTGTTCAGGCTGTAAGAAAAAAATTTGTGATAAAAATAGAATTACCTAAAGATCCCTAGATTCAATCAACTGATAAACATACGCTAAAAATTCAGAGTTTTATGTCTATATAGCAACTAGATATCCAATATTGCAATCCAATTCACTATTACTGTCATTAATAACAGTCATGGCCACATGATTAATAATTAAAATAGTCTTTACATGCTTCAGTAATTTGCCTACCCAAGATTGAATTTCTTATTATCAATTCAGTAAAAGAAACCCAAATAACAACAAAATAAATATTCTCCTAACATACATATAAGGCGTAAGTATTAGTCACATTAAGAATTAAAAGCTTATTGACCCTATTGCTATTATTTATGAGTAACACCAAGAAGAAGAAAAGCGAGCCAAAATCAAATGAAAATAAAATAATAAATCCAAAAGATCAAAATTTCTTCTAATACAAACTAAAGGGAGTGACGTAAACCCTCTAGGACAACTATTTTCATCTTTCACGGGCTAACGAGTTCTCATAATATAAACCACAATTTTCGTTCTCGAAATTAAGATCATGAAAGAGCAAATATTTGGCAAGTTTATTGTTTCCAACGTACATAGGTTTTATAAGGAAGCTGGTTATGGATATTGGCAAAACATGATAACTTGGAGTTCCATAATGAGATTGTCCAAATGCTCAAACAATGGGCTTGTGTATCTTTTCCTAATTGCTTAGGCTACTATGAGTTATGCAACGGGCGTCCTCTTCAGGTTAGTTAAAACTGATATTTACTTATGAATAATGGAAATATGTATTTATGAATGATGAGAACATGGTTACCCACACATATGCTTAGAAGTTATAGCCATTTAACTAGCATGAAAGCCTTGATTAAACCAGCCCGTTTACACATAAACCACACACTAGGTCCTTTACAAAGGATGTTTCAATTCTTCAGGTTTGGCCAAAAGAAATTGAATTCAAAATTAAGCCTAAAGTATCAAAATTCCTTGCTTCGGATAGTTGTGAATGACGGATATATCTGAGTTGAAGGGATTTACAATTTTACATCAAAAAATAATATAAGAAAACTAAAAGATAACCCTAAACCCTAAACCCCAAACCTTTAACCCTAAACCCTAAACAATATTTGATGCAGGTTGTGTGTACCTGCAACTTTTGTACTGTTATTCGAACAACCTTACAAGGGAAGAAGTTCCACAAATTTTCAGGCAAAGAAAGATAAAAAGGTATCATGCTCAACTTTTATTGTTCTCTTTGTATTATATATATATACATTTAATTAATCTAAAAAAATGTATATATGAATTTAGAATTAGAATAAGAAGCGATGACTTGGAGGATACCTTTAAAAGAGTGGCGAGGGGTTACGGCATGGTTATTTCATTTCCACAGCTTGTAATCCCGACTGCCATATATTGATTGTGGGGTCTGTCTCAACATTTTGCAAATGATTTCTTTCAGGTATTACTCTAAACTTTATACCTCTTTCCTATATATAATTGGTTCAACGAATTGAAAAATTTGAAACAAGTATCCTGTTTTTTAGACAATGCTTTAGGGAACATCGTGGTTTAGTGACTTAGTATGACACGAAGAAACTGAGCAATGTCATGCAGCAACTACTTTTCACCAAACCTAATATTATTCATCAACATTAAGATGACTTTGTATGTTTTCTATTTATTTATTTATCCGTGTTCCATTTTTTGTGAGCAAGTTTGAACTTGACAATTTTACATGCTATTTAGAAACTTGCTTCAGCCAATTTATAAACCGTTTCTTCTTATAGACGTGTCCTCATCAGTCCTCACTTAATGGAACCTTGATAATGACCATTCCATCGTAAAATATATATACCAACTTCCCAACTATTGTAATTGTGTCTACTTAGTCTTATCTATATTATTATTGTTGGTCCCACTTTAATAGATCAAATTCCTTAATGCTTGTTTAAGGTTTAGTTATATTAGATAAATCTAACACAACTATAGTAGAAACTTTGTTTGAATGTATTAAAGATTATGCGGAATCTAATCTTTAATATTAAGAAGAATTATCAGTGAAACAGTAATTATATGAACATATAATTCAACAAACAAAAGCTCCAATATTATTAATAATACGAATACTCTCAAAGTATTAGGGTTACAAAGACCTTGAAGCTATGATAATTCTATGAATGACTCGTATCAAACTTTATGCCCTAGAACCTCCTTTTATACACCAAGGAGTCCTAAACGACTTACAATACTTTCCTAAGAATATCAATCTTTTAAACAAATAAGTTACACACATCATTTACACAAATAACTCATATAAATCACATAAGCAGTACTAACTAACTCAGCAGTACTAACTTCTCACTAGCAGTATTAACTCCTTCAACAGTATTAACTTTATACTAACAGTAGTAACTTTTGTACTAGCAGTAGTAACTACTTAGCAATTTTTCTTCTAAGTCTCTGAGCAACACTAATATATACTAGCAGTAGTAACTTTACACTAGCAGTACTAACTGTGTACTAGCAGTAGTAAACACTTAGCATTTTTATCTGAAGTTCTTGAGCAGTACTAACATGACTGAGTAGCATTAACTCTTATATGAGCAGCAGTAATACTAGCCCATTGGGCGGGTTACGTAAAACCGTCAAACGCTTTAAAAATGTTCCATCACATCGTCTTAAAAATCCAACAACTGCACACTTAAAGTAACAATAAAACTAATTAACATTAGAAGCGAACCCGCCCGTCGGGCGGGTTACGTAACTAGTATATATATATATATATATATATATATATATATTAAATATATACAATCAGTGGGATCATTGGGAATATTTTAATATAAAAATTCAGATCTTTGCATATTTTAATAATAAAGTTGGACCAACCCGAACCAATCTATCTTTTTTTATTATAAATTCGAAGCAACCCGAACCATCAAGCTTTTTTTGTTATAAACCCAACCCGGTATAACACGTGTCTCTCTCTCTTTAATCCAGTGCCACCGATCTTTCTCTTTCCCTCTTTCTAGATGGCTCTCTCACCACTCCATTTTTTTCAAACAATAACCAAACAAAAAACACACACACACACAAGCAAAACGCGGCACCATGATCTACAAACCAAAAACAGCAGATGCTTTGTCTTTAATCTTTTCATCTGCAAAAAAGAATCATATCAATCAAGGTGGTTTCTTTTTTATAAATTATCATAGTTTTGTTAAGAAGATGATAATTTTCAACAGGTATATTAAGTGGCTTGATATTCTTGAGGACTTCTTTGACGGAGTGTGGATTTTTAAGGTCTGATTTTTTTGATTATATTTGTTTATGAAATATAAAGCTAATCATGTTGTTGGTTTTTGAGTCTATGAGTTTACTTGGTTTCGGCTTATGTTTTATATGCTCACTTTGAAAGTTAGGGGCTTTTTATCAGCTTATTAGGATCAAACAATTGCCAGAAAAAAATAACAAAAGATAAAAATATATATATAAATTTTATTTTTTTCCTGAAATTATAACAAGGTGTTGACAAGAATCAATTAATCAGGAGTTCAGGACTGTGTGTTCTTTGTTTTTTACTAGTTAATGAATGTATATTTTTATTTATTGTGTATATTAAAGTTTTGATTTTTATGTGGTTTTACTAAAGATAATTATGAGTTTTGTTAGATATTGAAACCTCATTTGGATCTTTGATTTTAATGAAGTGGGTTTGGATCTTTTTTTTCATTTTGTATTGCTTCAAGATTCTTGCTTAATTGAGTTTGGTTTTGATAGATTAGCATTTTTGTGTCTTATGTAAGTTCATGAGCTTACTTTTTATGGCTTATTTTAAAACCTCAATATAAACCTGTTTAGTGGTCAACAAAGATGTATTCTCGAATTCAGTTACAGTTATTTTGAACGGGATGATAAAAAATTACAAAGGTGTGGAGATTATTAGCATTTGGTGGATCCATGGTCGAATGAATGTTCTTTTCAACACATTTGTGACTTTTGACCATAGTATATGCTTTGTAGTTTTGCAAGTTATATGCTCTGTAGAGTAGTATTGTTTTAATTGAGTTTTTATACGTCTTTTCACATCGACTGAGTTATTATACTACATTGACAGCATGCAAGAGAAGATTATGTAGGATTGAGACAAGAAGCCATTGAACTTCAGGAGTACTCTAATGCAAAACTTGATCGAGTAACGCGATATCTAGGTGTTCTTGCTGATAAGACCCGTAAGCTAGGTATGATCACGTTTTGCTTCACTTTCAAAGTTTATTTTATGAGATAAGTTCGCTACAGATATGAACTTTTTAACAAATTGCGTTAAGATACAAGTTGAGCTTTCACTTGAAAGGTGTGATTATTACCTAATGGACTCTCACCAATCCCTTTTTCATGTGTATTCAGATTGCTACACTGCTAGCTTCTGGTGGACTTTCATTTGTGATTTATTTTCTTAGAAAAATACCGTTGTCGTATGAACAATAGTTCACAATGGTTTTAACAGAAACCAAAGACCATACTTTTGACAAGGATAAACAAATTTCATAAATTAATCTTGCTAAAAGGAATGGAAACTTTCCAGCAACCGAGGGAAAAGTAAATGTAGACAAAAATATGCAGAAAAATACAGGTAGAAATTTTGCTAAAATAAGGTGATTCCTAAAAAACTTTATCATATGATGACTCATGTTTGATAAACACACATGTTTATTGTTATTTGATCTAAACAATTGTATGATACACCCTTTCCCTGCAAAATAATGTTATATTTTATTTGTACATATAAAAATATCGAATTAAGCTATCAGGACATTCGAAACACCCATGGAATTCCAGCTGAAGAAAAATTCCAATCAACCCAAATTCAGCTATTTAAAACAGCTATGGTACACTCGAGTTCAGCTATTAAAATTGCCTTTCGAGTGATTTTTAAAATTGCTTTTCGAGTGCTTTTTAGGAGTATTCTATTATTTTGAGTTTTGAGCCTACCCAGTTCTTGCGAACGGAGCTTACATATGTTTTCTTTATTATGTCAGCCGCAATAGGAGTGTGAACATTACCAGTTAATGTCAGGATGTCGATGGAAGACTTTACTACAGGCATAAATCGTTCAGGTATCGCTTACCAATATCTGTGTTAACATAACAGTTTATGCTGAGTTTTTGATAACTATCATTTGGGTATTAACTATTTTCTGATTTCTGTACAGGTCCATCTACATCAAAAAGGCGACATGTACATAGTCATGAGCATGGCCACACTTCTTTCAAAGATCGCCTCAGTGCTCAAGACAGAAAAGATGGTTTACGAGGTATTTTTACTTTGATATCAAATGTTGTTATAGGTTCGTGTTTATCGTCTAATATTTCATATCAGGTATCCTGACCATTATGAAAATGGTATTTATGCTTTGATTAAACATATAGATTCATCCATTAAGTTGAAGTTATCTTGGTTGCAGATATTGCAAGATTGTGAAGAAGCTGTATGCCAACAGAATGAACCAAGTCTGAATGACAATATACCTACGGAAATAGATGATATGATAGAAGATTTCAATGATGTATTTATTTATGCAATGTCAGAAGATCTTCACTCCCCGGTTGTTCTTTCTGCCATTTCCTACCCTTTCAAAGCTGCCAATGATCTTCTACATACTCACAAGGTACTTCATATTATATCGGAACTTAGGGAGGTACTGTTGTGCGAGATGGGAGTGTTGTAACCCATAAAATTGTGTGTGCCATATTTAGGCGGCAACATACACTACGTGAGTAGGCCAAAATGGGTAAAGCGGGTCAAATTGGTTGAACCCAAACACCGTCTGTCCACTTTTTGTTTCACATAAGTGTGCAAACTTTGGTTTCAAAATATTGTTATTAAAATGATGAAAGAAATGTGGGAGGTTACAAACATCTATGGGAAACTTTTGGACCGTATGACTCCTTTCCTTTCCGGTGCAATTTCTAAATTAGACCCATTTGAACCGTCTATAATACAAAAGACCGACCGACCCAAATTATTCCTACTTTGTAAAGCTGGTGATAGTAGTCCAGTAAGGTTGGGCCTTTTCAGATGCATGGTGCACTTACATCTTTTGTTGATGTTACCTTTTCTGTCATTTGTCTAGATAATGGTCATAAAATACAATCTTTTCAGGGAAAGAAGCAACCATGGCTTTGTGTTCAATTGGAGGCGTTTTGAGGTATGTGAGTTTGGTTGGAGAGTGGTGTTTACTACTCAATCAAATCCAACTGAAGGGTTAAAATAATACCTACTAACTTTGTGTTCCGATCGGAGGGTAGTGAGCTACCCATGACCCTATTGTGAGTGTGGAACGATAGACCCAGTAGACTGCGAGACACTGTGGTGGATCGGTTTGTACGTGGACTACGGGACACGTGTGTTGTTAGGATTGGTTTTAGTAATCGCCAGCAATTGTTTGAAAGATTTTGTTATGTGTCTAAACCTATGGACTACTCAACCAACCATTGTGTTGACGTTTTAAAGCATCATTTTTAGGTGAGCATCATGAGGATGTTAAGGCTAAAAGAAGTGGCTAGAAAGACCGTTAGGAATGCATTTGGAGTTTGCTCTTGAGTTTTGTTCGTGTTTAATGCATGGATTCTTTTGAATTCTAATTTGATTTTTATTAGGTGTCGTATAGTCATTTATGTCTATTGTATTATGAAAACCCCTTTGTCATTTAATGCAAGACGACACCATAAAAAAAAGACGGTTTCTTTTGTTTTTTGGAATTGTCTCAGGACACATTGTGTCTTTTATATTTAGTTTAGCATTTAGTGCATCTCTTATGTTGACACCATTGTGTTGTGATATATCACCGATGATGTTACGCCTCGTGTTCCGCCTTGGCGGGGTGTGACAGATTGGGTATTAGATCCTTGTTATAGAAGAATTAGTGGTTAGCCTGACTATAAACCTAGGGGTCCTTCAATGTAGATGCAGTTTAGGGCTTAAATGTATTAATGCTATAGACTGCTATGCCTCCCCATCTATGTTTATGCATAGCTTATTATATCAACGTAATTTGCTAAGTTGTCATTTTTAGTTATTTTGCCTACCATTATTATGATCGAAATGGTATTACATTCTTATATTTTAGCTAAGATTTTTCCCCAACACCCGTAAGAAGTCTTGTTGGGAATCGTTATTTTCCCAACTGGCCTTACGCGTTATAAGGATCCTCTTGTGGAACCAGAAGGTAATAGATAGTTTGATCGTTTGTCGGATGCATGTAATAGGCTGACCCGCGGGAGTCGGGTGATTCTTGCGAAGGCAAAGTCCACACCCAAACGAGGCCCCAACATAAGTTTATAGTTTATATCATTCCCTTCCTTTACCTCGTCATGTTGTTATTGATTATTTCTTTGGATATTCGTATTTATGGGAAGTCGTTGCGAGCCTTTCTGTTCCATTATGAGTCGTTTCCGATTTTTCATTTGATATAATAGTAGTTTTATTTGATGGAGCAACTTTTTATGTGTTAAGTTAGGGAGTGGTTTGTAAGACGTGCAATGTAGAATATGTGCTTGTATGTAAATTATGTTTGAAATGGGTAATCTTGGAAGTAAGTACCAAGCGTGTGAAAGAGGCACTTATATTATAGTGGACAACATAAATTATAAAGGCATCACACCACGTAGACTTGTGATCATGAGAGAGTTGTATTTTATTTATGTTTGGTTTTTAAGATTGGTAGTGTAATATGTTTTTTTATTGATATGTGTATTCATGAATAAGTATGGTGGTATTGGTAGGAATTATTCATCTTACCCCTAAATGGAGGAAGATTAAAAGTTTGAGTGTGATTATAGATAGAAATTTCCTCTTCTATCTAGCTAATTGCGGATACCTATAATGCTTTTATAGAGGTTGCTCGTCTTGCTTGGTTATTTGTTGATTCCTAAGTCTAAGCTTAGCATCCCTTCATCTTACTTTGTTAGTAAGGATACCCTATTTTTCCTATTCGATGTCTCGATGTATATTGGTTGTTCGAAATCTGCTCTTTTGAATATAGGCACGTTTCGTTAGTTCTTTCGTTGCATTGACTTCTCGTATGAGTATTAAACGTTTCTTTTAAGCACTAATTGTTCCTAACATATTAGTGTGTATCATTACTCACATGATTATATATCCCTTGGTTTTCGTAACCCATTGGCGACGTGTTAGTATCGATGCTTTTAGGTTTGCGTTGTCGATCGTTATTTTGGATAAGACCGTACGTTTTCTTTTGGGTACGTAACGTCTTGCATGAGTTTTCTTGTACGAGTTCGTTTGATTCTATTTTGAGTATATGGTTCCTGGTATTTTTTTTCGTTTTCAAACAATAGAATTGTGTTAGAGTTCTTACGGTGTTTTACGATCCCTTTTGGAATAATGGTGTCCGTTTGTTAGTAACAATTAAAATTGATATATTTTATAATTGATGTCTAATTATAAAAACCCTTTGGAAGTATTGTGTTGGTGTTTGTAGAAAATTGTGTATAAAATGATTCCTTATTGTAAAATAGATTTTTATTTATTATAAAAAACAGGTTAAAGTGATTCATAGGGTAAGGTAAGATAACCATTTAGATAGACACTCCTAATTTTTTTTTATGACAACCAGAATGAATTTTATAAAGATTACATTTAAAACAATTTTATTTATTCTTTAAAATGATTTTTATACTTAAAGTAACTTCTTTATTTTAAATTGATTTTTATAAAAACATTATTTTAATGTTGGTCCATTGAGTAAAGTCGATAAATTGGTAAAGAAATTTCCGTATTTGGTATTGGATTTTTTTTCTATGTGTTCAATTGTCGAGGTAAGCGCTTGATTTTTCTTCGTTGCGTTTTCATACCGGTGCACTATACGTACCTTTCTTTCAAAAGGTTCTCTTGTCATTTTGATCTAACACGACTACTTGCATATGTGGAATCTCCTATATGCATTCTAAAAACCTTTTGACATCGATATTCGTATTGTATCATATTCGATTGTTGTAACCCTTGGAGTTCGTTGATATCGTTGAATCGTGAAGCATTTGATGTGATTGTGGGAATAGACTGGTTGTCCAAGAGGAAGTTTGTGATAGTGTGTCATGAGAAGGTGGTTTGTTAGGATTAAGAAAAAGACTTGGTCACCCCATGCTTTCGTATATTATCATAGCACATAATTTTTTATTATGTAATCGTATTATTTAATGGTGAGGGCCGGGTCTTTACCCCCACTGTAAGCCCACACCATAAGCCCGTTTAATGGGAATTTTTGTAAGAACCAATTTAAACCCTCTACCACACCTGGAGAGTGCAGGAAATTAAATCTTTGACACACACTTCTACGAGTGTGTTTCTCTCAGTTTTTATCTCTCAACCCCATCTCTCACTCTCTAAACTTTCTCTCTCTAAAGATGAATGACTATCCATCTTTGAGTCAACCAAGACCACCGGATCTGGAATCTCTTTATTATAACAATTGGTATCAGAGCCATGGTTACACTCTTGGGTCGGTTTTACTTTGTTTATGGTCCGGTGGTCCCTCTAGGTCGTCCGCAAATCTGTCTTTTTTTATCATTGTTGGTGTTACTGTTCATGTTACTAAGTTCCGGTACTGTTTCGCGATAACTGTTCATATACTGTTCCCATACGTGGAATTTTTTTTAACAAGTCACCACCCCCCCCCCCCCATGAAATGGTTGTGTATTGTTGTTGATTTGTGATCACTTATATCATGTTTTAACGTTTTTTTTGAGCTTAAAAGACAAGCAACAAAACGGGTTTTATTTTCCAGGTTGCTTTGATGCAAGAAGAAAAAAGACAAAACCAGTTTCCGAAATTTTAAGGAGAAAGTCAACAGCGTTATGGACTGGTCAACTTGCTTTTTTGACTATTGCGTTTTGACAAATTGTGAATTGCGGTTTGACTGTTTGCGTTTGGCCACTAATGAAACCATTTATATAGAAAAATAAAAAAAACGTTATGCTGCCAATTTTTTTAAAAATCTTGCGTTTTGCCTTGGGTTAGTTGCGTTTTGCCCCCAAGACAGCTTGCGTTTTGGTAATGATGCTTGGTTGCATTTTGTTAAATACACAAGACCCAAACCGAGTCAACTCGGTTCTTTCCGAGTTGACCCGGTCAAAACTCAACCAAGTCTAAGTAAACAGAATAACTCGAAGGACAGAACCAACTCGAAAAACCATAACCACAACATTCTACAACCAACAACATCAACCAAAATCAATTCAACAACATCACAACTTCAATCATCATCAACCCAACAACATCATCCAATCCCTACAACTATAACATCGTCACAATCACCCATCACAACTCGACCATCTCCATACAACTTTACAAGACTCAACACAAAATAAATAAATTGATCTCAGACCTCTTTTCGTTTGTGTTCGACATGTATCATCAAGATCTTTATAAGACCTAACACCGTGAAATAGAAAGAATCATCATAGATCCATGTGAAGCTCAAACTTCTTTTCATATTCGAAATTAAAGAAAGAGTCATAACAACTTTGTTACACTCAATCTTTGTTTCGATTTAAGAAAAACTCAACAACCAAAACAGAACCTACCCGAGACCCTTAGTGGCCTTGATGATCTTGAAGTCGTCATCTTTACCACATACACGAAAAAGGCTGCTCTCATTTCATCTTTATGGAGTAGTTTATAAGGGTGGACGCTGCTTTTTTTTTGTTGTTGTTGTAAAGAAAGATCATTTATGATGCGTTTGGGTATGATTATACGAATGACAATATGATCTTGTTGTTGGTTGAGTTATGGATTCGATGGTATGAAGATCAGATGTGTATTTAAAGATTTGGGTTAATAGCAAATCAAGGAAATAAGGAGATCTCGTCTTTGTTTCTTTGGCTGCGAATGATGTGGGAGATGTAAGAGGCGGTTAAAATGTGTTTAGGGTTAGGGTTAGTGGTTAAATGTGGAGAAATGTTAGGAGTTGGGATTTTATATCTCTAATTCTAAGGTGGATCGGGTTGAAATAAGTTTCAAGTGGGTCGGGGTATTAACTGATGATATTGGGCTGGATATCTAGATAGAATGCTTGGACCAAGTTTATTCTTTTTAAGATGGGCTGTGTTTTCTATTTACTAGGCTGGTACTTATGGACGAATTTTTTTTTGGGCTGGAATGGTTTAGATTGTTGATTACAATAACAATTTAGGCTTATATCTATGGACCGAGCCGAGTAATAAAATGCTATGATGACAAGTTGACTAGACGATGTTTATCCGTTAACGACATTCAAAAATAACATTTGTCTAGTTTAACGACATTCTTGAACAACAACACAACAAACATGATACATAACGCTAAATAGATTCTGAAGAGATTCGATAAATGACAAATGGCTAGAGATTCGGACTACGATGACAAGTGATCACGAAGTTGATTTGGTATCCCTTATTTGTGATTGAAGTGGGATTTCACGAAGGCGTGTTCTTATTTTATCTTGAAGTCGGGGTTGGTTGGATGCATGACTTTTCATGATAACTTGCTCGTGCTTAAGATTTAAGTTGAAGACTTGGTTTATCTAGTTACCAGTAGTCAAGGTGGATGGTTGAAGACCTGGATAACTATCACTTAAAGGAGTTACGTTGTAGTACTCAGTGTCACACGCAGAAGACGATGTGGATAATCGCAAGAGGTGATGAATGTCTTCATTACTTGGCAGGGGTAAAGAGTACTTAGAGATTTGCATGGAGCATAAATCTCTACACCGTCCATTCCAACATAGTGCACAGCTTAAGTCACAATAACGGGGAAATTCTACATCAATTTTCAAGTTTTGTGTATATCGGGTTACTCCATCATGGTCACTTCAAATAGCCGACATAAAAGGTTGGTAAGATAGTCAGAGAGAGTAACGAGTAGAGACTTGATCAGCTGTTGATACTCAACAGGATTCATTTGGGTTAAATTTTATTCTTCTCTAAGATTTCAAGTATATGTGCGTACAAAATTTGTTGCAGATTCTGAGGAATCAAAACAGCAGGGGAAGGAGACATACAACTGAAGCTCAACGGTACACGTGACAAAACTTCATAAAAACATTTTCCTTGTTAAGGTCATTCCAACTACTTGGGAAAAGATGTAAGAAACATTTTCTCTAATGATAAAAAGAGGGAGAAATTGCGTACAACTCGGGACTTAAAATTGACTTAGTGTACAATTCATATCAGCACTTTCCTGAAGGGAGTAAATGTATTCAGTCAAGGACGCACAACAAAGTTCACTCGATAGGGCTTTATAGATTATGCCGAGGTTAGTCCACAAGAATATTAGTGCTTCAACTTTTATTTTGATCTACAATTTCCGACTTTCATTAAATGGGATAAAGTGTGTATTTCGGGTGCTTGGCTCAGATAATGAGACTGGTGGCATCTCATCAGCTACATATGGGAAGATTTTTTCCCTGATACTTTTGTATGGCATTAACTTCACTTTCACAGCGGGAAGAAAATGAGAAGAATTATTTAAACATGAGAGATTCGTTGCTAGATACCATTTGAATATAGCCCCTGAACTGATAATCAATATGCTATTCTTAAAAGGAAGCAGCAATTTTTTATGTGGTGTGCTACTTAATCCGTTGTGCACTATTTATTTCTAAGCTTGAAAGAAAGATGAGAAACTCTCAAGAGATGATTATCGTTTGTGTGGGGAAGCTATAGAAAGTGTTTAAATAAAGAATAAGTGAGCCTGAATTAGGGGGAAGCTATTCAGTAACTTCCTCCTTAACCAAAACTGTATGGTTACTCAGTTCAGGCCTAGCACAATATTTTCTCCTACAAGGTACTACAAAGAGATTCTTAGTGAGTTGCAGACTTGAAGTCAAATGAAAAGCAGATTCTAGAAAACTTCGACATGACCAGAAGTGCAGGAAAATGAAGTTTTTTTAAGACTTGCAACTTATTCAGAAACTTTGAGATGACCAGAAGTGTATGAAGAAAGTTGTGCCTTCAAGTTGATCAAAGGGCACTGAAGACTTCATCAGCATTAGAAGCTCCGTGAAAGTGCTTGGTCGTAATCAGTATGTACTTGTAGAGGGGAAATATCAAAGTCTTCAAGAGAGGATGCATCAAAATACGTCGAATATTCCCCCCCCCCCCCCCCAGGTGCCTCGAATGCTTGGCGTGGTGGAATCTTAACAGTTGTGACTACCAGAACTTCTACAACGAACTGAATGACATCTTCATTTCGGTATTCAGGTCCACAAGATTTTCCATTTTCATAAAACTTTTCATAAAACCAAGAAAAGAAAATACAAAAATATAAAACCTACAAAAACCATAAAAATCAGAAAATTGAAAATACCAAAAATATTTTTTCAAGAACAATGTCTTATTCTGAGAAATCGATAACTTTACCGGATCTAGAAATCCATTCAATAATGACAACGCGGGTCTTTAAAATTAAGTTCGAGCAGAGTTCAAATAGTTTTTCAAAACAGGTTGACTAAATGGCTTGTAGTTATTTCAGACTGCAACCCGGTCTTCAAATGAGGAAAGCTCGTCGCCAAAAAGACGGTTGTTCCTAACAACGGGTGATTAAGTTTCCTCGGGCATGGTTACTCTATGATCCATGCAACTACCGATTTAAGTACGCTTTAGAGTGCATTATTTCTTGATAAAGAAGAGAAGTCTTCTTTTTAACCAAATAATTTTTCTTCTATGATTCTTCAAAAATTATTTGTGTTAACCATGGTGGAAAAGGTGTTGTCTTTCAAAGCTAAATCCAATCATCTCATCTCTATACAGAAAAAGATTTTAAAAAAGAATTTTTCTATCACTCAAACAATGTCTACAGCTCTTTAAATAGAAAACGGGACATTATTTGAGGGGGAGAAATGTGCTAATAATTCTTTCAAAATGATCTTTTTGAATAATCAAGGAGTAAACGGAAAAGGTTTGACAATAACTAATCATGATTTAAAAGGGAGTTAATTAATTTTAACTCATTTAAGACTTAGATGTTATAATATGAATTCAACCTTTAGGACTTAGAATGAAACATATGGCAATTAGGTACTTACTTCGTTTAACGTACATAAAAAGGTTCTAGATTGCCAGTGGTATAAGTTTTATAACCCGAAAAATGCTATTTTTTCTCAAAATTATTGATTTCCATAAATCGAAGTTCGGGTTAATCATTGAAAGTGTTCTAATCAAATCAAGAATTTCAATTTTTCGAACACTGACAAACAGATTTTTCAGAGAAATCTCGCCACGGTGGTCGAACAAATACAAAAGATCTCTTTAAATAGAATACGGGTCCTTTGTTCGAGGGGGAGAAAGTGTTTCGAATTATCCTTCAACATGTCACGAATAAATATATGGAAAAAGTTTTAAACTTAACGGACAATAAATTGATGGGGAGTTTTAACTCCCAAGGGCTCATTTGGTCATAATTGTTAACTTTAAGAGCCTTAAATATAAATTTTCAAGATTAGTGACTTAGGCTTATAACTACACTCGATCAATAATGCCAACAAATAACAACTCATAATATTAAAATGCTTTAGGTTTGTTTGGAAATAATTATGTAGTTTAAAGCGATGATAGTTGACAGATAAGTTTTCTGATTCGATTAGTATATTCCCCTAGCAGTTTAATCTCTAAGCTTACTGTTCAAGGAGAAGAATGTATTGGTTCAAAAGATGTACCAATAGGTTGATAAGTATGAGAACCCTTTAGATAGCATTATCCTCAGTGAAGAAATGTTTTACATCCAAGAACTTAGTTGACTAGGGAATTATCATTTTCAGGCTATTAGAGGGAATAATTGTGACACCGAGACTTACTAACCTTGTTGTTTCAATTTATATCAATCACTATCTTGTAAGGAAAATACGCTCATCAGGGACTTAAATGACTTGATGTTTATATTTCGAATTATTTGTGTACTTCGAATATTTGTTGTGTCTTCTCAAGAAAGGATTGCTGGTTCGGGGGAAAGCTAAGACAACTTCCATCTGGAGAGTATCGAGACGGACTACAGATTGCTAACATGGACAAACTGACTATGCCACTTTAAGTGTGAATATTTCAGGTCCTGTCTCATACACAATCTTGTACATCAATAAGTAGTGTGGTAATCAGTGTTATGTGTCAGTTTAATGAATTTTTCATGAGTTTTCTTACTCGTTAAACTCCAAAAAAATTTATAAAAACTCTCATAACTGACACTAACAAGCCCCTCAGTAATTGAGGGGAGCATTAATATAGGTTCCAAAATCGGCTTGTAATTAATCAGGACCACATTTTCCTTCCCTAATTTTCTAACATATTTAAATCAATTGAGATCCTAAATCTCAAAGGGTTTGAAATTTTTGATCAGGGGAGAGAATGTGATTTAAATATTAAATCTGATAAAAGTGTGATTCTATTACGACTCAAGCAGTACTACCTCCCCTCCATGTGCCAAACATTTCGAATATCGACGCACATGTTTAAGGGAGCAGTTTCATAAAAAATCAAAACAATCAAGATACAATACTTTGAATCTATAATCACCAGTACCTTTACTGATTTTCAAATGGTTTAATGGCAACATGAACAGTACCGAAAAGACCACCCTGTATTTACTTTATCGGAGTTATAAGAAGTAAGGTTAGTACTCGTTTCTCAACAGATCCCGCCATAGCCGAGAGATCAACTTAACCCAGGGACAATCTCATCTAGGTATGTAGAAGTCCGTAGGTATGAATTACAAAAAGGAGTTAATTTGAGAATAAGGGGAAAAGTGCGGTTGAGAATGGAGCTAGTACTGGAACATACCCAACAAGGTACTAGTAATAAAGTCTCGGTAAGCACTGAAGGGTTGAAAAAGAATGAAAAATAAATGTTAAGATAAAGGGTGAAAAAAGAAACAGCCCTTCCTTAAACCATTAGGCAGAAACCTGGGTACTAATATCTGCAAACAACATGGTTGATTGCTGACATTGAAGACAAGTATCATGGACCCAGTGATACGCTGCACAACCCTCCCTAGCCACTCAGATCCCTCAAAGGATTCTTGTTTCATTTCTCATGGAGATCAATACATTTCTATCGTCTCTCTCACTCCGAGTTAGATGATATTGAAAAGGTGGCAGTCCGCTCCAGCCTCCGACTACCAAAAACCAAAAATGCACTATTGAGTCTAGAGCCATGAGAACATTCCAAAAAAATCTAGTTAGACCAATAATCCATATTGGCTTGTTTTCTCACACACTGTGACAACAAGTAAAGATTTTAAGAGTCCTACGCATTATCCTCGTGGTATTGCCAGAACATCCGAGTGATACAAAAGTACTCACAATGAAGATGGAAATCCTTCTAGAGCCAACATCAAACAAGCTCTTGGTAGGTGACATGTGAGATCCTCTTGAGGATCAAGCTTGTGATAACTGGAAAGAAACGATGGTGCGATTCCTTATGAATCAAACTTGTTCCAGTATATGAATTGACGAATAGCTTTTGAAAAACCTTTCGATGTGCTCAACAACTGATTTTCGAGCACATTGACTATGTATATCTTTCAAAACAAAAGTGTTTCTGATGAAATTTGATTTTATGTTATAAAACCTTCGATGTGTCACAAAAACTCTTTTCTGAGTGACACGCGACTAATTTTCAAATCAATTTCTCATTTAATCAGTGGGTTTTAATCTACTGGTTTACTCATTTCGTGCTTTGTCTACTTTGAGACGCTCCAGTTTGAGAACGACTAGCATAGCTGCGAAACCCTGTCAAGGAGATTCTTTGGAAGTTTACCTGATCATAGGCAGTATTTATACTGATTAACGGGGAACTGTGGTCCTTGCAACCTTATTCAACGAAAGTGAACAAAGACACTTTCGTGTGTTTATTACTAACGTATACTTGCAGGAATCCCGACGGTAGCAGCTGCTGGACAGAGACATGTCAATTCACAACCCCATGCTCACACTTCATATTTCTAATCAAAGACATCATGATAGCTGAAAGACCTACAACATAGCTTCCGTAACTCTGATGCTTGCTATCATGATCCAGAAAGGTGTGAGCATGCCGGTCCGAAGGTCACAACATCACATGGAGGCAATACTTCACAACAAGGATGATTAAGAGATTTACTGTGGCTGATGATCTCAAAGAAAGCTCAAAGATCACACAAGTCAAAGGAACTATGCTCAAAGATCACTACTTGCCGTACAAAGATAGTACTTGAAGAATCAAAGACTACGAGCCAGAGTCAATGATCAACTCATAGAATGCTATAATTCAAATTGTAATTTCTGGGGTGACCTCCCTTAGGGGGAGATTGTTAGGTTTAAGAAAAAGACTCGGTCACCCCGTATATTTTCATATTTAGCATTGCTCGTAGTTTTGTTAGTAATAGTATGATTTATGGTGTGGGCCGGGTCTTTACCCACTGTAAGCCCACACCATAGCCCATTTTATGGGGCATTTTGTAAGACATATTTAAACCCTCTCCACACATGTAGAGGGTGTTAGAAGAAATCATTTTTACACACAATCTTTAGTATGTTTCTCTAGTTCTCTCCCAACCATCTCTCTCTCTCTCTAACTTTCTCTCTCTAAGATCATAAGTGTGTGAAATTAGGAACCTACAATTGGTAACAAAGCCATGGGGTGGGTTAACTGATATGTTGTGGTTATTTGGTTAAGCTCATTCGGTTTATTTGTGGCTACTTTTCATTCGGCTGGCTATTTGTTATGTTTAATATGGAGAAAACTAAGTTTCAACATAACGTGTTGGACTGGTGAGTTGCTTAGGGTGGGGTGGGTGGGGGTCCGGCGTTAGGTTTGTTGTTTTTGGGGGGGGGAGAGATGTGGTTGGGGCGGGGGGAGGGTGTTGGGGGGGGCGGGGATGGAGGGGGGGGGGGGGGTGTGTAGGGGAGCGTTGTGGCTGGGGGGCGTTGAGGAGGAGAGGGGGGGTTTGGGTGGGAAGGGGGGAGAGGGGGGTGGTGTGAATGGGGGGGGTGGGGGGGGGGGGGTGCGAGTGGGGGAGTTTGGGGAGTGTGGTTAGGGAGGGTGGAGTGGGGGGGGTCTGGCGAGGGGGTGGGGGGGGTCGGGGTTGGGGGGGCGTCTTGGGGTGTTTTATATGGTGTATTTTTTGAGGGTTTGTTTTTTTTTATGGTCGCTTTGTTTTCTGTTTTTTAATTTTGTATTCTCTTATGGTATTTTTGTTTTATTATTTTGTAGAGTAAAATAACCCAAACTTGTGTCTTATGTCTTGTACAATCCAAGTAACTCCAAGCTCATACGTAGGCCAAAGTATAAGTAGACTGCAATCTCTTGACAAAATCCTCAACTATATTGAGGAACTGAGGACAACAACGTAACTCATTAAAATGATAGCAATGTGAGCATTGGAGCCCAAATGAGGAAATCTTACTATTGCTAGATTTTGCAAGTTTCATCAACTCCATTTAAAACAAACCAAGTTATATTTTAACGTTGTATTCAGGTTATAGATCTGATTTGGAACTGTTCTAATTAATTCTACTTCATCTTCAAATAAGCCATAAACAATCATCTCCGTAACTAATTCTTGCAATTGATCCAAAAATAATAGCCTTTTTAACATTTAAGTGAATCTAAATCATTAGCTTCCCCTTAAACCAAGCAGTAGTAACCAACAGTAGAAAACTTCTTCTATTGGCAGTATTAAACATACGAGCCACACAAACCTTGGTTTAAATCCAATAGTAACTCTAGCATTATTAATAATCCACAACAGTATTAACTTCCTTTTGTGTGTGTTGTACGATATCAATATTACCAGCCAAGTGCCAAACCATACATTCTGTTTGATATCGAATAAGCCTATCAGTTTTAATCTCTTTAAGCAACACTAAGTATAAACTGAGCAACATATACTTTACTGGAAGATTGTTATTCGTTGGCAGCATTAAATAAATAAGCAAGATTAACAAATACTTGCAGTAGGTTAATGGTAATTGGGGAGTAGTAAAGTGTAAAATATAAGCAGCTATAATATACCAATAGCAGCTTTAATGAGTAGTACAAAGTATATGTTGGCAGCACTAAAATTACCTTGGCAGCACTAACACATACGTCTTGTGAACCAAACAAAGATCCTACTGCCAATAGGCATGTACCAATCACGAATCAACCATCATGTGAACAACCCGTATTCAATTAACAACCCTTAGCCAATAATACGAGCACATGGTCACCAGCAACACTAAGTAGAAAAATAATTAACAGAAACACATATATGTACAAACAATAAACCTTTGATGTTTCTGTTTTAGTTCCTTATAAAAAGAAATCACCAATAAAATTCCTTTTCTTTTTAATACATTTCTTACTTCACAGCAGCATTATGAAAATCCCTTATTCTGCTAATTCAAACCCTAGCAGATCCTTAATATCTGCTGCTTCTTTTCAATGAACGACACCATAACCATTACAACATCACAGAACATACCACGAATTCAGAAACAACAACAGACCATGATTATAAGTAAATAAAATTAATGAAACCCTAAATTTAAACCAGCTTGTCTTACAGATTTCAACCTCATGCTATCAAAACCCTAATCATGAAACCCAAACAATGAGAACCTTGAGTTTTAATAAGAAACTTTGTACCTTCAGATCCTTGTCGAAACCTGTTGTATCACTTCTGAGAACGTGTCACAACCCTTGTTGTTTGACCTGATCCCCAAGAAACACCAAACACCAAACAACAGATTCTTTATTATACAAATATCTAGCAAAAACTCAACCTGCTGTCACGAACCAATGATGTTGAATAACCTGCTGTGATTATTTTCCTGTTGTTGTTGCTCCTTATATCTTTCAAAACCTTTTCGTGAGTGTAGCAGTATTAACCAAAACTTTTAAGGTTTTGGTTTATTGTTTAAGATAAGTGAATCTTCTTATACCATAACAAAGCAACATTAACAACATCAAATAATAAGAAGATCGTATAGTTTACTACTTACCGAATTTAGAGTTTGATGACAACCCTAATATCACCGAAAATCAGTTACCGAATTAGGGTTTGAAAACCCTAGTTTACCGAATTTGCTAGTTAACCGTATAATCAAACAAAACTTCTTTCTTAAAGTATAAAACTTAGATCCTTACGATCAGAGCCCCGCAGCTTTGATACCACCTGATAGGATCGATTAAGCTCAGTTTGTTTAAAACTTATATCTAGGATTAACAATAATAAAGATTGATAACATGCAACGGAATATAAATAAGAACATCAATGTTAATTGACATGGTTTTATGTTACCATTACGTTTTTCACAAAGCCTCCTAATACTATATGATCAGTATAGATCGTGTTACTCAACAATAGCAGGTTTCAAGTTACCTTGACCTTGGGGCTACACCAACCAACTAGACGTCTACATCTCCCTTGGGATACACACACGCACATTTAGGTGTTTACATTTTGACACACTAAACTACACGCCTGGAACCTCCTTTTATAACATAAGGAGTCCAAGACTTACAAAGGAAGATAAACATTAGACAACTAAATCATTTAAACATTAAGGAATATCTTATGTTATCTTTATTTCTTAGGAGATCATCAGATTCTTATCTTATTGCAGAATTCTTCTTTTCGTTTTAGTCCTTTTGTTTCATTACTTGTTTCTTTTGTATCATCAAATCTAGAATTCCCAACATTAACAATCTTCCACTTTTTGATGATGACAAAATATAAACTCATTTTGTATAAAATTAAAGGTTTCAAATTATTTAAAGTGTTTCATTCCATTTCTCCCCTTTGTTTGTCGAATTCATAAAAGGTTTTAATTGTGATGTCGAATTGTTGTAGAAGAAGAAGTCGACGATATCAAGGACTCCCCCTTGATTGTTGCTCCCTCGTTTGGGCACCAGGGGATCGATCTTACGAAAAATTTTTGCTACCAAAACAAAAGTTTAGAGGTTCAAGTGCTAAGACCAAAAAAATATATTCTCAACAAGTAGCACTTATAGCAATTCATGCAAGTTAAATCATAAAGTAGTTGCATTCATTACTTAATAAGCTCATACAAGAAGCATTGATTGCAATTAAAGCTAAATAAGAGATAAGATGAAAATTTCATACTATATGGTATGAATCATACAAAGATAAGTAGATAAGTCATAAAGTAAAGATATATTAGGGAATAGAGCTACACTAGTGGATTCATGAAATGTAGAAGATGTTTCATAATCATAAGATGGCATCGATTATTTCGGGTTTGATTAATATTATGAGAATGATTAATTAAGAAGGAAAAAAGATGAGGTTGGTGAATATGGTTTGGAGGGGTGCGGTTTGAGGTATGAGACGTGTGAGAAGATTTTAAATGAAGTGGGATTTATTTCTCTAAGAAGTGGAATTGGTGTCTAGAATACTTGCAACAATGACAAAAACTTAAGTGAAGCTCAACTTGAGCATGAGAAGGAGGATGAATTGGTTGTGGTGGTGGTGAAGGTGGTACATGAATGTAGGCATTAGATGGGTTAGTTTCTGAATCAAGGATGGTGGAGATGGGTGAATGTGTGAATAGTTGGTGATCATTTGATCTCTTAGTGGGATGTATGATGGTAGTGAAGAAGATTAAAGATGAAGTCTTGGAGGAAATGGAGGTGAGTCTTTTTGGGAAGAATGTGATGATTTTAGAGTGGATGTCTTGCACTTCCATACTTATCTTACCAACATTCTTGGTTTTCAGAGATGTTGGATGGTTTGGGGGGGGGTTTTTTTTTTTTTTGAGCAAAGACATTGGTGAGTGAGAGTGACACATGATAGGGAGGATGAGGTTGGTGATGGCAGTAAGAAGATGGATGAGTTAAATAATGGAAGTAATGTTAGAAAGTGGCAAAGCATGGTTTGAGTGACAAAAGGTTTAAGAGGTGGTTTGGCTAAACAGGGAAGTTCCAGCATGAGGCTATGTATAGCAGGGTCAAAGATACAGAAAAAGAGGTAAACTTGAAAATTTCATTCCCTCCTGTTGGCGGTCCCATATTGTTGGGCGGTCCCATATATATTGGGGGCTGCCGGCTCTTTATGGGGGCCGTTTTCCGGAGAGAGCGAGATTTTCTAGTTTTTCCTTTTTCTTGTGTCCAGTGATTTTAGCATTTTCCAAATTCAAGAGTCAACTAATTTAAGCAACAATATAGAGTCCTAAATTAAGATGCAAATCATTTAGCATAGAGCAGTATGATACACATGTCATAATCCCCAAGAATTAGTTCACATAGAAAGTTGATAGGATGATAAAATTGAAAAGATCATCCAAGTTACATGTAATAGTCTTTTACCATTCTTAGTCATAATGAGAGAATTAAAAAAATTAAGGCATAGTGTACTAGATAAGAATAAATATCTCTAATTGTTTTGCAAACATGTTCACTTCCGTTTTCCACTCATCATATCCTTGAGAGCTTTTCCAATTGACCTTAACCCTTCCCGGTGAGCATCTCATTGTTGAGTTTGAAGGTTTATAGTTTTGGAGAGATAGGTGTTCAAGTGTGGGCTTTCATAAGGAGGGTTTTGACGGACTCTAGAGACGACATTAGACGACAATGAGATGTTTTGAAAAGGAGAAGAAGAGTTGGAGTGAAATGATTCTTCATTATTTTCATCAATAATGTCATCTAAAAGACGAGAAGAGGATGGATGATTTAGAGTGGTGGAAGAGGAGCTAGCATTTGAATCACGAGGTCTTTTCTTGCCATGATCCAATCGCGTCTTTCACTCATAATGAGGAGCGAAGGGATGCATGACTCGATCATGTGAGAGATAGTGATCAATTGCCAACTCAGGAAAGACGGACACAACATGTTTGAATAATCTATTCAAAAGCATTCCATAAGGTAAGAGTTCCTTAGGTTTGTTTCGAGTCTTTTCCATTCTTTTGAGAATGAAAAATGCTACATTGTATGGAGTGGAGGTTTCTATGCAATAAAGCATATGACAAAGACAAGTGGAGACAAGATCTTCATGACCTCCCAAACAAATGGCATTCTCACGAATGATATTAACCCATAGTTTCATATGAGGTTGAACCTTGCAGGATAAAATTTTGTTTTTATCTACGACAATGGTTTTCTTGTTTTTGGTACGAGTAACTTGACCTTGTCGAGGAACTTGAATAAGAGACTTGATGACATTTGGAGAAGAAGGAGTGGTTTTGTACACTTTACTTGGAACACTTATTGACAAGTAGTCGAGTGACCACATATCGGTGTGTGACACTTGACCTTTGAAAGGGATTTTTAAGATTTGATCGAAATTCTTCGTGAGTAAGAGAGAATGACTTATTTTTCATGATAAAATTGACCACAAAATGACCATTGGAGTTATAGTCAAACGTGAGTTGACTACAAAACTAGAGAACAAAACGAGGATCCATTTATGTGTTATGTTCATCAAAAATCAAAAACCAATTAATCCAAACTTAGCATGGATTATGACTCATGTTTTCAAAGTTTTGACTCACAAACTCACCCCTATTGAAGTACCATTTTTCAAGGATTCGCAAATGGTGTTTCTTAATGGTTGATTGAATTCATTTGATATGAGTGGGATGTAGTTACGGGTCTTTTGGTGATCTAATCCGGTGATTCGAGGCATTGTCACCTAGAATAAAAAAAATTATGGTAACTTTTTATAGTATTTTACTTGTAACATTTTATTTACAATGTTTCTAGTGTCGTGACGACTAAATGTTTACAAATGATGGTGGAAGGTAACGTTTAATCGACCTAAAAATAAAAACCTAAGAGTTAATCAAACGTCCTTATTTGATTTTTGCTCATCTAAAAATGTTAAAATATAATATAAATTATGTATCTAGAATATTTTGTTCAGGAGATCTTATGATGTGTTTAAAAACGTGTTTAAGTTGTATTAACAATGCATGACAAAAATTTTATTTTGTTTCTAACGTGAGTGATTTGAAAATAAAATTGGGGTTTTGGTTCAAAATCAATTTTTTTACAAACTCACTAGTGCATGTAAATCCTATGTTTTAAGGGAAACATATAAGTTATACATTATATCATAGTGGTTCTAATTATACAAAATTGAAAGAAAAATAGAAAATCCCCAATTTTCAATTTTTATGTTCATCATAAACCCTATACTCAAATTGAAACAAAATAGATGAAATGACTTAAAATTGATGATGTTGATGATGTTAGGGATGATGATTAGTGATGATTTGATCTTCAATTAGTGTTTTGGTGGTTGATTTTGAGTTTTTGGGTTAGTTTGGTCGTGTTTGTCGCTGCAGCAGGAGGAAGGGGGTGTTTGTTTTTGAGTTTAGAATTTTTTTAACTAAGTATTGGTTTTTGGTGTCTGCTGGTGGCGGTCCCATATCAATCAAGGGGCGCCTAAAAAAGATTAAGGGCCGCCTGAGATATGGGGGCCGCCCGTATTATGGAATTTTTAGACTTTTAAATTTTGACTTGTATTTATACTAGGGAGAGTGATAATTATTTTGCTTTTCGCGAATTAAAAATATCTAACTAGCTTCAGATGAAGTAGTAAAATTGTCACGACGCGGAATGGAACGCGGACTAGTATTGAGACAGAAGAAAGAGAAGCGGACTAATATGATTTATGGAATGTGTTCCATCATTCCTAAACCAAGACGCAGATAGTTAAACGGTTCAGGTTTAAGGAGTTTAGTAAGAATGTCGGCGATGTTGTCGACGGACGACACTTTTTGGAATGAGATATGTCCTTTCTGGACATTATCACGAACAAAGTGATGACGAATTTTGATATGTTTGGTTCGAGAATGTTGCACCGGGTTTTTGCTAAGGTCAATCGCGCCTTTATTGTCGTACATGATCGGGACGTCGTCGATTCAAACGTCATAGTCGATAAGAGCTTGTTTCATCCATAGTGCTTGTTGACATGCTTTTTTGGCGCTTATGTATTCGGCTTCGGTAGTGGATATAGCAAGAGCGGTTTGTTTCTTCGAGAACCAAGATGTCAAACAACATCCTACGAACGTACAAATACCGCTATTGCTCTTTCGGTCCACATAATCTCCCGTATGATCAGAGTCGGCATATACTACTGTTTCTATGCAGGTCCACTTAGGATACCATAATCCTAAAGCGGCGTGTGTGCCTTTAATGTATAAGAAGATACGCTTAACGCTTTAAGGTGAGTGGTTTTGGTTGCCTTCTTGGAAGCGGGCACAAAGGCAGACACTAAACATGATATCAGGCCTACTTGTTGTTAGGTATAATAAACTACCTATCATGTCTCGATACTTGGTACTATCTACCGACTCACACTCTTCGTCCTTCGTGAGTTTAGTATCGGAGGACATGGGGGTTTTCATTGGTTTAGATTCTTTTATAGCCAAAATTTTCTTAAAGCATTTCTATATATATTATAGATTGATTAAAGAAAAATTACATCTTTCAGTTGTTTTATTTGTAATCAAGAAGAATTTAAGTTCCACCCATCATGCTCATCTCGACTCATCATGCATGATTTTGGGCAATTCAGTACACATGTTTGACAAGTCGAGCGAATATAATTGTGTCGACATATATTTGAACGATGATGAGGTTGAACTCTTTATTCTTGGTAAAAGTGTGTTATCTACCCATTCCATTTTAATTCGTGTTAATAAGAAAAGCTTTTTATCTATATACCAAGCTTTAGGTTGCTTCGTTTAAGGACCATATAAAGCTTTCTCTAAGTTTATAAACTATCCGTGTTTTTTCAAAGTTAATGTAATCCTAAAGGTTATACCACGATATACCTCTCATTGATAAAAAATTGTTCACGAATGCACCTTTGTATCCATTTGGAATAGCTTAAATCTAAAAGCACAAGATAAGCTAAATAGTATCCTATTTGACTCATAGTCTAGCCAACTGGGGCATAAGTTTCATTCATAATCTCGATGCATCTTGTTGATTATAGCCTTGGACAACTAACCTAGCTTTATTTGAGAAACAATTCCGTTCTCGTTCTAAACTTATTTCTAAAACACCACTTTGTTCTTATGATTGTCATATTCCTAGGTTGATAGAACTACTCCCAACACGTCGTTAGCAATGGAATTGATTTAATTCTTCCCTGCATAGAGGACTATCCAACTATCATTTGTTAAGGCTTCATTCTCATTCTTAGGTTATATATTGATATAAACAAAAAGAATTTATTTGGTTTTGGGCTTGTGTCTAAGGTTCTTGTGGTTAAGGTTTCCTATGACATTTTCTAATGGTGGTTCTGGATTCCTTTAAATATTGACTATCCTTCATAGATTTCTAAAGTTTCATCCTCAATGTTGTATTTTCTAGGTTTTTCTTTCGGTGTAACTTTAATTGCTTCTTTTCATCTAAGTATCATCACCAAGGGTGTATGTCTTATGAAAGTGGAAGGAGTTTCATCAAATGTCACGTTTGGATGGTGGGATTCTTAAGAATTTCCTAGTATGTTATATAAGGAGGATGTAGGCTTTACTATTTGGGAGTCAGTAAACCTAAAGACACCTTCGTATGACTTTGGGTCAAACTTTGTAAGGTAGTCTTTAGTGTTTAAAATGAAGCACTTGCTTCCAAACATTCTAAAGTAGTCAAGAGTAGGTTTCCTACCCCTTAAGAGTTTGTAAGGTATTTTTCCTAAGATGACTCTAATTAGGATTCGGTTGAGAATGTACGTTGAAGTATCTACTGCGTTACATCGAAACTTTTATGGTAACGATTGCTCATTCAACATAGTCCTACTCATTTCTTGAAGTGTCATATTTTTCCTTTCAACCACACCATTTGATTGAGGAGTGCGTGGAGCTGAGAAGTTATGTGTAATTCCATTGGTATTACAAAACTCTCCAAATTACACCTCATTACCAAATTTTCTACCGTGGTCGGTTCTTATTGACACTATTGTACATCCTAATTGGTTTTGAATTTTCTTACTAAATATTTTGAATTGATTGAAGGCTTTGGTTTTGTCCTTAAGGAATCTAGTCCAAGTATACCTAGAGTAGTCATTTACTATGACTAAGGTGTAACGATTTCCTCCGTAACTCCGTACGGCGGATGGACCGAAGAGATCCATATGAAGGAGTTTTAAGCATCTAGTCGCTGAGTCTATATTCTTAGTCTTGTGACTAGCGTGAGCTTGTTTTCCAATTTTGCAAGCATCACAGAAGTGTTGATCAAACTTAATGTGGAAACTAGAAAGGGGGTTGAATAGTTTTTACTGTTTTAAATTAAAACTTAGATTATCTACTTATGTGAACTCAAGAGATATACACAAGTGTATATGATAGCGATGCAATAAGTAAATAAGTAATCTACGAATATATGACAAGTGTAAAGATAAGAAAGATAAAAACGATGACACATGATTTATAGTGGTTCGGCAACGAATGTCCTCTTCGCCGCTATCAAACTCCCCAAGTAAACAACTTTTAGAGATATCTTAACTATGTAACAACGCTCCTTTAGGTAAGAAATCCTACACGGTCACTTACACTTTTTCCGGTACTAAGCTAAATACCGAGTTAGAACTAATGTGCAACTCTCCAAGTACCCAATGAGAATCCTTTTCGTTGTTGGGGAACACTAGTACAAAAAGTGGATTTGGCTACACCAAAAAAGTGTGACGATATACATATAGTCACACATGCGTTTTCGAATGTGTGTGACAAAAGGTCGCGCGACCGTAGGGTGTTTATGGTCACATTTTTGAGTTAGTGTCCGTATCCATTAAAAAACAGTGACCAAAAGTGTTAATAAGTGTGATCGTAAACACTGTACAAGCACACAAAGCATGTTTTTTTGTATATTTAGTCACATACAATTAAGCATAAAGTGGCCAAAAGTGTTAATAAGTGTGACCATATGGTGTTTAAAGTGAAGTAAAAGTGTATTTTGTGTGACTATTGTTCATCCAATGGCCACATGAATTTTATGTTTGTGTGGCCTTTTGTAATATTTGGTCACACAAATCATGTTTGTTTTGGGTATTTAGTCACATACAATTAAGCATAAAGTGGCCAAAAGTGTTAATAAGTGTGACCATATGGTGTTTAAAGTGAAGTAAAAGTGTATTTTGTGTGACTATTGTTCATCCAATGGCCACATGAATTTTATGTTTGTGTGGCCTTTTGTAATATTTAGTCACACAAAGCATGTTTTTTTATATTTAGTCACATACAATTAAGCATAAAGTGGCCAAAAGTGTTAATAAGTGTGACCATATGGTGTTTAAAGTGAAGTAAAAGTGTATTTTGTGTGACTATTGTTCATCCAATGGCCACATGAATTTTATGTTTGTGTGGCCTTTTGTAATATTTAGTCACACAAAGCATGTTTTTTTTATATTTAGTCACATACAATTAAGCATAAAGTGGCCAAAAGTGTTAATAAGTGTGACCATATGGTGTTTAAAGTGAAGTAAAAGTGTATTTTGTGTGACTATTGTTCATCCAATGGCCACATGAATTTTATGTTTGTGTGGCCTTTTGTAATATTTAGTCACACAAAGCATGTTTTTTTGGTATTTAGTCACATACAATTAAGCATAAAGTGACCAAAAGTGTTAATAAGTGTGACCATATGTTGTTTAAAGTGAAGAAATGTGTATTTTGTGTGACTATTGATCATCCAATGGTCACATGAATTTTATGTTTGTGTGGCCTTTTGTAATATTTAGTCACACAAAGCATGAAATTTAATGATGACCGATTTCACATTTTGTTCTAAATAATAGCCACGTGAATACTTCACGATGTGACTGTTATGAATATATTGGTCACATATAATCACCTTAAATGTGTCCATAAACATAATTTAGTCACACATTTGTGATATTCTGTGGCTATTGTAAAGGCTTATAGTCACATGATCGTGCTAGAAGTAAATGTGACTATACACATTAGCTTTTGGCAAGCTAACACAAACTAAACTTTAAACACACATATTAAGTTACGTGACCATATGTACTGGATTTTGGCTATATTTAAATAATGTGTGACAAAACGTTTAGTGTGACCATATATGGCATTTGGTCACAGTGTTCAAGTGTGTGACATATATTTGTCACTGTTTATATGTATATCGTGACTAATGATTCAACCTTACTTTTCATTTGTCACGCGTCCCAAATTCATATGTGGCCAAATGATTAGCAAAAGATAGCAGTCACCCTTAAATAATGTGTGACAAAACTTGACTGTATGATTTAGACACAATAAAAATTACTTCATGTGACCATATATGTCAATTTGGTCACATTGTTCAAGTGTGTGACCTATATTTGTCACTATTTATATGTATATCGTGACTAATGCTTCAAGCTTACTTGTATTTGTCACGCATTCCAAATTCATATGTGGCTAAATAATATTACCAGTTACCTTTAGCCACATAAATATGTGAATGTGTGGCCGTTCCATTTTTCCCATGTGTGACCAAATCTACTTTTTGTACTAGTGTAACCCACCCGTTCAAGTGAACAAAATTGCTTCTTCATGTGATATTTGTAGTGGTCCTCACGACACCCAATATTGCATGGAAAATCCTGAGCAAGCTTTTATTGATTATGCATCATCACGTACCGACGAAGCAGGAGGCAAGTGGTTCACTTTCAAACCCGAGCAAATTAATTTGGTGACACCTATAATCCATCATGGAAAAGTCACCCAAACCTTGGGTGGAAGCAACCTCAAAATTTCCAAAACAATTTTTCAAACCCACCTAATCAATTTCAACCAAACGGTACATTCCCAAACCGCCCCTTCAATAGCAATCCTTAAAACTTTAACAATCAATCAAATCTCAAAGGATTGGTGTCTAACTTTATGGCATCTCAAGACGCTAGGATATCTAAGTTTGAAGCCGATTTCAAACAATACCAAGGCGAGATGACTGACAAAATTCACACTTTCTTAAAGGCCATCAATGATCGAATGATGGGAGCTCTCCTAAGAGACACAGTTAAGAACCTGAAGTTGAATGTTAACCATACCTCTTCAGTTTTGTCTGCTCGTTTTTACCCAATGGATGACCCGCAAAGTTCTTCCAACTCTTTCAAATCGGTCAATGCTATCAAAACGCGTTTCAAATCAACAACTAATATCTAAAAATACCAACCACAAGTAAAAACTCTAACGGTTAATGAATTTAAAACATCAAAACCAAAAGAATCAGGAAAAGCTCTAGAAAATGAATTTAAGGATTTGCATCTAAATTTACTGGTTCTTGAAGTTCTAGCTCATGTTCCCATCTATGACGCTCTTTTGGATAAATGTATAGAGAGTCTTAAGTTAGGCAAAAGTGGGTCCGCTTTCATCCAAGGTGAAATTCTAAAGAAATTGAAGGATCCCAGATTATTCATCTTGCCTTGTAGACTAGGGGACTCCAAGCCTTTTGATACCTTAGCCGATCTAGGGTCAAGTGTGAATTTAATCCCATTAAATCTCTTCAAAAAGCTTAAGATTGGATTACTAAAAGAAACCGAAGATGTCATAGGGTTAGCAGATTGAACTAAGTCATATCCCATAGGAATCATGAAAAATGTAGAGGTTCACGTAAGAAAGTTAAGGCTTGAGGAAGATTTTCACGTTGTTGACATGGAAAAAGACCCTACTTGCCCTTTACTTGTTGGAAGAAGATTTTTAGCGACCGCTAGTGTCGTAATAGATTATAAGAAAGCCAAGATAGCGGTAGGAGAAGGAATTACTAGGTCGATATTTAGTGTTAAGGAAACAAACTTTGTTGAAGAAAATATACCTTATTGGACAACCATAGGAAAATGCGAGTCTTATACACCACGACCTAGTACAGATGGAATTGGTGCTAGACCCCCTTACGATGCTCAAAAGGACTTTATGAATCACCATTCACCCGAGGAATGGGAAATAGCTAGGGATACCGAACTCAATCCTTTTAAAGACATCTTAGTATTTAGGAAGATAGTAGAATTCCTAGGAACTATACATGTCAATTTAAAAGGAAACATGTAGGAGTCGAAAGAGTTGGTAGAAAATAAGATAGATTGGAAAAAGCCACCGAAAGAAGGAGATGGTGCATGGCAGATTAGGATTGAATTGATTGACCCTGACGGAGAACAATTTGATAGAGCCTTCCAATCAATACCGACAACTAGTAAATTATACACAAAATAGAATCCAAGTGATATCCTCAACTTGGATCATTTTAGTGATTCCTAGGCGTGTGACTCCGAGTCTAGCTACAAGGCTCTCTAATAAACAAAAGCGCTTATTGGGAGGCAATCCAATATTTTATTTCTTGCATTTTAGGTGTGTCGTGTGTTTTATTCTTTATTGTTTGTTTTTATATGTAACCATGCTTTGTTTTGTCTTTAACTTCGTCTTAATTTCAATCAAAGATATTTTGCATCAAATGAGTGTAGGAAAAAATATCCGGTTTCTAAGAACCATTTCAAACATGAAAATAAATAGTTTAGATTAATTCGTGTCTTGTCTTGTGTGTTTGTTTTGAGTCATATGAGTGTACTAATCGTTTTTGTGGTTTATGCAGTAAGTTTTTACAGGAAATAATTAATAGGATATTTGTGCAAAAATTTTTTCCAAGAAGCGAAGAAATATTTATTTACAGTTCATGGAGATGGCGTCAGGAATTCTTCCTGACGGCGTCGCCACTTTTGATACAGTAAATTTTGTATTTTCTTAAATTTTTGAAAAATTAATTTTGTGTTATTTCCAGAATTTTATATTTTTTTAATCCTTGTAGAAAACCACGATTACATTAGTACATTCATCTTACTTTATTGCTTTCGTAGTGTCAAAACTTAATAAAAAAGGTTGTGTATTATTAGCCCGTAGAACTTTGCGCGTGGTGTAGTTGTTTCTTGTCTTTGATTTGTAGGTTATATTTGATGAGGATAAGCCCAAAATTTCTTAGGATTTTCATGTGGACGATTCTTAGATGACGATTTAGCTAGTTTATCTTGTTTCTTATCTAATATTGAGCAAAACCAAGGGAGTACTAGTTTCTTTTGCTTTTTCTTATCTTCCCTTTATTCGTTTTTCAGGTACTTATAGAACATTAGGGACAATGTTCAAAATAAGTGTAGGGGAAATAAAGCCTTAGAAACTATTCCTTTAATTGCATTTGCTTTGTCGTTAAAAAGATGAGTAATATACTGAAACGTAACGTAGACGGTAATTTTGACCCAAATTTAAAAAATTTTATGGCACATTCCGATGAAAACTTAGTATTAGAAGCGTCTTATAGATAGGAGTTATATTACTAGCACAAAAATCCTACCTCTTAAAAAAATTCCACACCAAAAATGTGAGGTTCGCCTTTAGATCTTTAGGAATTAAAAAGCATCCATCTTTGGTGTTTAGATAATTTTAACCTTTAGCTTGCTCGAGTTAAGGATTTGAGCAATCATGTGTGTCTAGTTCATAGATTTGATCGAGCATGTGTGGTTTTGTCGCTTTTTCTGGAGCATTGGTATCGGTTAAAATTATGAGAGTGTATCGATAGTATATTAAGTTCTAGAACTTGTTTTAGTGATGCATCCCGAGACCTCTAGTGAGATCGTATTCATGTGATTAGGATTTGCTAAGTAATAAGAGGAATTAGGATAAATCCTTGTGTTAGGAATACGAAAAGTATCGGTCGCTTCCAATATAGTTAGTCATATCTAGTAGTAAGTCGAATATGTAATGTTAGTAAGCTAACTGGGACAAAGTCACAAGGAAAGCCCATAACCAAGCCCATGGCCGGTTATAGCTTAGAGTATTTATACCCTCCCCACACATGGAGAGGGTGTTGGTTGTTCATGTTCTCACACACTCTTAATCTAATATTCTCTTCTTTGTTTCTCTCTCTAAGTGTTCATTCGACTACATCTTTCTCTCTCTAAAACTCTCAACTAATTCCATACTTTATGTGTTAAGATATTCTACAATTGGTATCAAGAGCCATGGGGTGTTTCTGAAGGTTTTGTGTGCGATTTTCTACTCTTTTTGCTCGTTATTTTGGTTCGATCCTTTCAAAAAGTTTTCACTTTTTGAGGGTTTAAAAACCATAAAGCTTTAAACTTTCTTCCTTATTTATCTTTGTTTAGGCTAGAAGTACTAAAAAAACTTTGAAAAACCATCAAAAACTTCATATTTTTGAGTCTTTTTGGTTAGAAATAGGGTTTGTACCAAGAATCTTGATTTCAAATTTTTCGTGTCAAAAACGTTAAAGTATGTGTTTTTAAGGTTCTAATAGTCTTAGATAGGTAAGAAGTACAAGAAAAATCGGGTAAAAACGTTAAAAAGTGAGTCTTTTTAAGATTTTTGGTTTTTGAGTTTCAAAGTGTATTGGGTGAACTATACGTATAGGCGAAGTATACAAGTTTGTTATTAAGGCGATTTATATGTTTTGTTCAGGCGAAGTATACAAGTTTGTTGTTAAGGCGATTTGTACGTTTTGTTCAAGCGAAGTATACGAGTTTATGTTAAGGCAATTTATACGTTTTGTTCAGGCGAAGTATACAAGTTTCAGTTCAGGCGATTTATACGTGTCTTCAGGTGATTTATACGTAGTATTTTCTCAAGCGATTTATACGTAGTGTTTGCTCAGGCGATTTATACGTGTTTTTTATTACACAGACGATTTATACATTGTATCTAAAGGCGATTTATACATCTTCATTTAGGTGATTTATACATTTTGCTTGGGTGATTGTATACGCCTTACTTGGGAGAACTATACACTTTCATTAGGAGAATTATACGGTTGTTCTTTAATTTGTAAAATCCCGTGAAAACTTGATTTCTTGGTTTTATCAAGAATTGTAAAATCCCGTGTATTCCAAAGACTAATTTTCATTAATCAAACCTCACTTTATCACAACAACCTCCAAGCACTGTACAATCATCTTTTGTCTTATCACATTAAAATGGATTCAATTATTCAACTTGGACAAAAGAGTACTCTTGCTGAGTACATGATACTCTCCAGTGCTGACAATCGTCCACCTATGCTGGACAAGGACTTGTATGATTCTTGGAAAAGTCAAATGGAACTGCCCAAGAGACAATGTTAGAGATCCTTGTGACGGCGTCTGAAGTAGCCGACGCTGTTACGACTATTTTCCTATATATACAGCCTTAGTTTTTAGGGTTTATGTGGAATTCGTGGGCAATACTTAGGGAACGACTTGGTGCATTATTGCAGACGTTTTTTAGGGTTTTATAACCCTATTGTATCCACCATTACTCCATGTTTAATTGATTGTTCTTCGCTTTCAAGTAACATGTTAAGCTAAATTTATTATTATTTGCTTATGATTGCATGAAACTTAGTTTGTAATTCCTTTTACTATTGCTTCTTGTTGGTGGTGTGCGTGTTAGGCTCTAGTAAACTAGCTTCTATTGAATGCGAAGACATCTAGGGAAACATGATTGTGTAGAAAGGATACCTTCATATTAGTTTTCATACTACCTTGCCCTAATAAGGTTGATCACCTTTTAATTGTTTGAATGCGTGTAATATACTCTTTGGAGCCTTGTAATAGTCTTCATACTACCTTATTTGTATGTTGTCTTAACAAAATATTACATAGAAAGCGGGTTCGTATAATTCGCATGTGAATTAGGAAATATTACATATTACATCGCAAGGGTGACAGGCAATAGGATTAGGAAGAGAAATCTAAGGAGTAGTGCATGATTAAGTGAGCATGTTTGTTTACCCATACGAGTTTCCCCATTAGATTATATTAAATTAGTACTTAATTAGTTTTTTCAAACCCACCCCCCTCTTTAAAACCTGAGATTTTATTTATTTTTAAAAAATATAAAAACATAAAAATATTCTTCTCTCAACCCTTAAACCTTAGTGACATTCGATTCGAGCCTACCCAAACTATTTCCCTAGAGAACGATCAATCCCCCGTCTCTTGCCTATACTACACTACAACGATTAAGTACACTGCCTAGGGAATTATAAAACT
>BQNB010027546.1:4212-57530 GCA_026074375.1 Tanacetum coccineum
AGTTTGTATAGCTTCTAGGGCAACCCATATTCTAGAATGTTCCCTTGTATCCTATATATATGTTCATTGTTATCAATAAGAATCAAGCAATCAATCAACCAAATCAATATCCTTTAAGGATTAGGTGTTTTGTGTATTTAGGGTTTTGTATAAGAGCTGGATGATAGATCAAAAAAGAAAAAAAATGACGGCAAATAATTTTGGGGTTTGGTATTGAGAGGATCACGGGTTGGTCTCTGATACCATGTTGGACAATGAAAACCCCGTAGGTTATAATTTAGTATTAATCACTATTTATAATAGTGCAAACCCTAATGCCCTAAACCCACAAACCGGACTTGGGCTTATTTAGCCTCTAATACGCCTATGAGCCATATAAGATGGTAACACTTTCACTATAATATATTTGGTATTATTTTTTTTGTAAGAAATATCTAACTTTTCTTTTGACTAACAATTATATATATGAGGACAAAGTGGAGTCAAACGTTGTAGTAGGTTAGGTATGAAACATTTTATAAAAGTGTACTTTTTGCGTTTAATGCTTTCATATGTAGCTTTATTTACCAATGTTTTCTTAGTGAATATTTGATTAACTAATTAGTCTTTTTCAACTACTCTTTTACTTTGGTTCACTTCTTTGTAATAGTTATGTTCCGGTTTTACTAGTTATTCAACAATAGTAGGGTGAAGATAATGAATAGTTGTATATCACTTTAAATCTTGTAATCATTTTCCAATAGAAACTCTTTGACCCTAATCTATGGGTTACACAAATATCTCTGTGGGATAAGACAAAGTATTTTGTTCTTGATTTAGGCACAAACAAAAACTCTTTCACTTCGAAGTGTTTAAATGTTAGTTTATCATGCAGATTTGTTTCTATTTTATAGAGAAGAAACTCATTCAAATGGAATTATAAAAATTAATCGTTCAATTAATCTTCTCATAATGTTCCTCCACTATAGCAATAGTGTTTACAAGACCAATTCGTTATGATCTTTAAATCATTCTTGAAACTGCCTATTAATAGACCATGGCAGTTATAAACAAGCTCTAGCAAAGTTATGTATTCAACAACCTGAATACGAATACTCAGCATGTTGAAGACATACGTGATGCTGATGAATACTTGTCACACCCCGCAATTTTCAGAACTTTATATGACTATTTTACCTTTTGACTTTTTGGGTCCGACTTGACTTTTTTTTTGACTTTTTGACCTTTTACGGTCACATAAAAACGATTACCGCGTAGCCGGTAAAATTTTCGAAACGTATTTAAATAATAAATCATAATTTTTATTATTATCTCTCATTTACAAATTTATTTTTCAAACTTATTTGACTTGAAAACGAGAAGATATATGTTATTCCTAAGTTGACTTATTAAAAACGACCCGCCAAAATGAGTTATTAATTATGGGGTGTACTAGCGTTTGGCATAAAACGACACTCCGGACAACTTTTCAGTTTTACCCGAGACACGAAACCAAGCAGAAAATGACTAAAATAGCCTCGCAAAATTTTGAAAACAAGAACAACGCATACCGACACGAAAATAATTAAATTACATTTAATTATCACTTTTTATTAAATAAAAATATTTAATAAGTTATTTAATATTTTATTCAAAAGCGTTTATTTAAAAACGCGAATGTTCAAATTAAAGTTTTATTTTTACGCGCAACGCTTACCCGTGATACCCAAAATAAATAATAAACATTAAATAAATTTTATAAAAACATTTATAAAAATATAGTCGAGTGAATACTCATTTTTATCTATAGGAAAAATGATTTGGAAAACAATGGCGCAACTTTCGTATTTTGAATAATCCGTTAACTAACCCAAACGAGTCCCGAACCGATATTTAACAAAAATTACACTATGGGTCCTTGTGGTAACATTTATAAAATTAACCCCTCATCTATTTTGGGCTTGTCACATTCTTTTATAACTTTTGTGTATATATATCAAAGTTACTAGGGTTTTCTCATTATCCTCAAACCCTAACAGACACACTTATACATCTCCTCTCCTCCCCTCTATTATTCCGGCGCCCCCATCTTATCCGGCCAAATTTCTGGCCAGATTCCGGCCGTCACCACAACCATATCCACCCCGTCAGCCACCTCAGCCACGGCTGCCCCCACCGAGCACCACCACGACCGAACACCACCTCACCCCATCACCTCGTCACGCATCTCCACCCCACCACCAACTGCGGCAGCAGCCGCTGCTACCACACTCCACCATCTCCATCTCGTCGCCAACATCACCTCCACCTCGTCTTCGGCACCACCGAACCACCAACCACCTCACCTCCACGCTACCGCGGCTCAACAGCAGCATACCACCACCACCCCGCTACGGCAGCAGCCGTTGACCACCTTCACCTCTTTTTTTTTTTTGAGTTTAGATGGTTATGTTTTTGTTGTAGTATTTAAGTGTGGCTTTCTTTTAAAACAAAAAGGGTGCGTTTGATTTTTGTACAGTTAGGGTGCGTTTGTTTTGATAAACGCAACAAGGGTGTGTTTGTTTGTGTGGTTAAACAGCCCACAGGGGGCGTTTGGTTGCTGATTAAACTGCCCATAAAGGGGCGTTTGGTTCTGGGTTTAACAGCACTCAAGGGGTGTTTGGTTTTGCTGTTAACAGCCCATAAGGGCGTGTTTGGGACAGCGGCCCCAACAAGGGTTGTGTTTGGTTTTGCTATATTTTGTTATTTGTTTTATTTTGTTAAAATATATGTTGAACACGTGGTATTGCAACATGGTTTGATTGAAAAGGGAAAACGTTGAATTTTGTAAAGATGGGAAACGTTATATAAACGAATAGGTCATGCCGAAATTTTTATAAAATTTTATACTTAGTATTTCTCGCTACAACTTCTATTATTTTTGGAAACCGATGAATCGGACTAAGTTATACTTAAGGATATTTAATTACAATTATACAATAAACTTCGACAACGAACGAAAGTTATCTTTTACAAACGAGACAACCATTTTAGCTAAAAAGGAAACGAAATACAAATTTATAAAATATTATTTTATTTATTCCTACTAAAAGATAAACCATAAATTTTGTAGAAACTTTTAAAACATCGTTTACTTAATTCTTAACTTTAAAACGTGTGTTTACTTTTATGCAAGAACGTTTTATTAATTTAATTGGTGATTTCTGAAAACGTGTCGAATTAATTGTTACAATTATTTTCTTACGTTTCTTATATAATACTTGTAAAGTATTATATATTGCGACTTATTCTTTTGGTTGTTTGTCTTTATTATATAATTCACCATATGAATTATATAATTGTTCATTTTTCATATGTAATATATACGGAATATATTACATACTTTGCGTTGTTTTTCGATTTATTTTATTTAACCAACCACCAAACTCATCCAACTTGAAATCCAAATCCTTTATCACGTTGTTGCGTTGGACGTACTCATCATCAGAAACCCCAATTCATCATCTTAATCTAGTTGGTCTTAGCCGTTAAGTTAAGCTGCATCTTTCGGTCGAGCCGTTTTGGTTTCCGTTCGTGATGCGCTTATTATTTGCATTTCTACTAGTTGCTCTGCAACATCAAGGTGAGTTCATAGCCCCACGTTTTACTTGTTTTACATATACTTTACTACTTTTGGGGTGAGAAACATGCTCGTTTACAAACTCGTTTACGTTACTGAATTTCAAACTCGTTTATACGTTGATTACAAACTCGTTACATGATTGATATCACACTCGCTTTTACTTATGGATTTAAGTACTTTAAGCTTTTACGAAAACGTTGATTACTTTTACATTGGACACAAGTGTTTTCTGTTAGCGTTTCCTGTTTATGTGTTGCCTAAGTTTGCTTACAAACCCACTACTGCCCGAATTATCATGAACTGTTAATTTCTTGACCGGAGGACCGGTTGAGGGAGCGCGAGTGAATAAATAGATCTATTGGGACTAATTATCCCTATCCGGGTGAGTAGCGCTCACTGTTCGAGTTTGCCAAGAACAAAACGGTATATGTCATGTCGATGTGCGTTATGGTGGTCTTTGGTTTGGGACACCGGTTAAGGGCAGGAATACTATGTGACAGGATGTAATATGCCCTGTTGATTATTAGCTTCAGTGTCATGAGCTTAGCGTAACAGTAAATACTTTTTATGTGATGATGTATCTGTTATAGTAGTCGCATGCGTTTTGAAATCTTATGGTCCACACTACTTTGGTTGAACATTTTCAATTACTAAACATTTTTCATAATACTTTGAGTGAAGCTGTACTCACTAAACGTTTTTTATCCTCATAAATATTTTATTTAAACCTATGAATTCACTCAACTTTATGTTGACCGTTTTTAGCATGTTTTCTCAGGTGATTAGCTTTGGACTTCTTGACGTGCTATGTGGAGTCTACGTGCAATATGATACCCTATTTCAAGACTTATCAAATTATCATACTCGTTGTCTTTTAAAAAAACATAAATTTCGCTTCCGCTATCTTTTAAAACTAAATTATACTTCCGCTACATTTTACTTATGCTTCCGCAAATGTTTAATTTCTTTTAAATCTTGTAAAACTTATCTATTTTTAAATAATGCAACGAGTTGTGATTTTCAAAACGTCCATTAGTGGTCGTTCTCTCGTGCCTTGTGTTCGAAGTATGATGAAGTCACGCCCTCGGACACGTATTCCGTCCAGGCCCCGTCTGGGGGTGTGACAGCTGTGTGTTAATGCAAAGAGTAAAAAGTTATACCTATGCGGCTAGGCAGTTGAAAATTATGAGGAGTATATTTTACTACCCTTGATTTAGATTGGGTCACGGTCGTGTTTGCACTAAGATCTGGAGACATTATCATGTATGGACAGAGTGTATCTATACGAATCATAAGAGTCTTCAACATATCTTTAGTCATAAAGAGTTAAATATGCGACAGCGTCGCTGTATAGAGTTGTTTAGTGATTATGACTGTGAAATCGCTACCATCCTGGTAAGACGAATGTGGTGGCTGATGCCCTAAGTAGGAAGGAAAGAGTAAAGCCTAAGAGAGTTAGAGCTATGAATATGATCCTTCAGTCGAGTATCAAAGATAGGATACTGGCGGCTCAGAAAGAGGCTGTGGATGAGTTTGCAGTATTGCAGAAAGGTTTAGATGAGATGATAGAACAGAGAAGTGATGGAACTTTGTACTACCTGGATCGAATATGGGTACCTTTGAAGGGTGAGGTGAGAACCCTGATAATGGATGAAGCCCATAAGTCGAAGTACTCTATACACCTAGGTGCTGATAAGATGTATTATGATTTGAGAGATAGGTATTGGTGGCCTGAATGAAAAAGGGTATAAGCTGAGTATGTTAGTAAGTGTTTGACTTGTTCTGAAGGTCTAAGTCTGAGAATCAAAGGCCATCTGCCTGCTCCTGCTACCCCTTGGATTCCCTTATGGAAATTGGGAAGGGATAGCTATTGCTATTTTGTGACTAGTTGCCTTGGACTAGTAGTGGGGCATGGGACCAGTGTTGTAAATATCGCTCGGCGGTACCGTGGCGGTCGACCCCCTTTAAGCGATAAATCGGTCTTGGCGGCGATTTATCGGTTTCTCGGCGGAGACCCTTAATTATAACGGAATTAATTTTACAAAAATATATATTTGCAATATTCTAACAAAACCATAAGACTTTAAGGTCCACAACTAGTTTAAATAAACTTAATAACACATTAAAAACCATTAATTATAATATAATTATTAGCATATTCTAACAAAACCATAAGACATAAGTCCACAAGGTGCATTTGATTCTATCCAGTATGCTTTTGTCCGGCATAACACCATACTCCCAACCAACATCCTTCGATTTTCTTTTAGTACCGGTAAACGTTGACTCAACGGATGGTATACTAGCTGATCCAGATGCCATCCTAAGGTGTCAAAATGAGAAATGTATTAAAGATTTGAATGAACTCTGAAATTAGACAAGTATTAGTGTATTACATAATTACTCAGAATTAAAGGTGAGACAAATATTAAAGATTTATAACAATTAATTACTGAGAAGTCAAAATTACTCTGATAGGAACCCCCAATTTATATCAATTAATTGAAGATTTACTTAAGTAATTAACAGATATGAACCCCCCAATTTATAACAAACATAATTAAGTAATTAACCCATGCCATATATTGATACATATTTAATTAATTAAAGATTTAAATCAGAAATATCTTACCTGCTTGTGGTGTCGCCGGAGATGGAGTCGCCGGAGGTGGAGTCGCCGGAGGTTGAGCCGCCGGAGGTGGGGAGGTGGAGAGGGTGGAAAGGGTGGAAGAGGTGAATTATTGAATGTGTTAAAAAGTTACAGATCTGGAATATAACCCTAAATAAAAAACGTTTTTTTATTAACTTTGACCGAATTTGACCGACTTTGACCGATTTTGACCAAAACCGATTTTTTTGACCGATTAGTGAAAAAACGTAACGGCTGACCGCCGTTAAGCGATATATCAGTGATATAACGGCCGCCACGGCCGATATTTACAACACAAGGCATGACCACAATCTGGGTCATTGTGGACCGATTGACTAAGTATGCTTCATTTTTACCCTATGCGTGAGGATTATAAGATGGAATGGTTGGCTAGATTGTATTTTATGAGATAGTTGCTAGACATGGTGTGTCGATCTCGATTATACTGGATCATGATAGTCGTTTTACATCAAGGTTTGACAGTTAATGCAAGAGGCATTAGGGACTCGTTTAGACATGAGTACGACTTATCACCCTCAGACCGATGGTCAAAGTGAGCGTACTATTCAGACTTTGGAAGACATGCTTAGAGCGTGCGTCCTAGACTTCGAGGGAAGTTGGGATGTTCATCTTCCGTTGGTTGAGTTTTCGTATAACAATAGTTATCATTCTAGTGTGAGATGTGCTCCGTTCGAGGCATTGTATGGTAGAAAGTGTCGTTCTCCAATTATGTGGGCTGAGGTGGGAGAAGGTCAGTTGATAGGACCTGAGTTAGTGCTAGAGACTACTGAGAAGATCTCGCAGATTAAGGATAGACTTAAGGATGCGCATGATCATCAGAAAAGTTATGTAGATAAGAGGAGGAAGCCTCTAAAGTTTAGTGTATGTGACTATGTCTTGCTCAAAGTGTCGCCTTGGAAAGGTGTGGTACGCTTTGGGAAGAAAGGGAAGTTAGCACATAGGTTTGTTGGACCGTTTGAGATTATTTAGAAAGTAGGCCCTGTGGCCTATCGGTTAGATTTACTTAAGAAATTGAATGGTGTTCATGACACGTTCCACGTGTCGAACCTTAAGAAGTGTTTGGCTGATCCAACACTGCAAGTGCCTTTGGATGAGATTCGAGTTGTTGCTAAGTTGAATTTTGTAGAAGAGCCTGGGGAAATTTTGGAAAAAGAGTTTAAGAAGTTGAAGCGTAGTAGGATTGCCATCGTCAAGGTTCAGTGGAATTCGAAACGTGGCCCTGAATTCACGTAGGAACGTGAGGATCAGATGAATTTAAAGTACCCGCATTTGTTTAGTAATGTTAGTAGTTGAATTTCGGGGACGAAATTCTTTTAAGGGGGTAGAATGTAACCTTTGCCCTTTTGTGTTCTGAATATTTCATTAATAGTCCTTTGACTATTTGACTGTTGTCAGTTTATTCAGTTTTTGTACAATGTTGACTGTGGTGATTTTATGAGATATGTGATGATTTGAAGTTTATTGTGATTAATAATCCCTTTTGGAAGGTATTATTGTGTTATTCGTATTCTAGGTGGTTCGACCCGTGAATTTTGAGAAATGCCGAAAAACGAGTCTGACACGTCCGTTAATGTCCAAATGAGTTTTGAAAGGTGTAAAGTGAAAACAATATTGTGTAAATACTCTAGGTTAATGGAAAGTATTTTTAAAGTGAATAAAAATGCTAATTAACTTTGGGGAAAATTTTACGGTTGAATTTTACAAGTATTTAAGTGATTTCGACACGAAAAGAAAGGCCCAAGTCCCTTTGGATTCCATGGCCGGTCAAGATAGGTCAAGGAAGACAAGGTGGCTTAATTTTAGCCAACCTTGTCCCATTTGTACACTTATATGCTTTCCACTAGAAACATTATCCCATAATCCTTATCATTTCCTTTTTTAAAAAACACACATATAAGTGTGTGTGTGTGTGTATATCCGGCCGCCACTACACCACCACAAATCCACCATAAATTTTCCAACTTTGATCGAGAACGTGATATTCCGGCTTGATACGAGTGTTTGGGTATTCATTTAAACAACGTTTGGGTTGTCCGGTTCGTGTCAAAATATACATTTTTGAAGATTTTCTTGTAAGTTTTCAAATTTAAATTTCGTTTGTCCTTTTAGGTTTATTTTGATGCATAGATGTTAGTTGTACAAGTTAATCGTTATGAAAATCGATTTTTGGAAACGAAAGAAAAGGTGCGTTTGGTTCGTGTAACAATAAAAAGGAAAAAGAAGGTTTTTGTAGTTTTGATGTTGTGGTCGTGATGGTTAAATAATATATGATGCTAGAATGCTTATTTTTTTATAGTAGCTTATATGGCTTATTCGAGCTTATTTTTAAGTTATTTCTTGGCTTATTTGGGCTTATATGCCACGTATAGTTTCTCAAAATCACTAGGAAAGTGATTTTGATTATTTTTGTGTTATGGCGTATGTTGTGAACTATTTTTTAGGCTTATGGTAGTAACCAAATGTGATACGTAGCTTATTAGCTTATTTTCAAGCTTAATATACGTATTTTGGAGTTTATGGACTCACGACCCAATAAGTCTATTTGAGTCGCGGCTTAATGGGAGAGCTTATTGTGGTCCGGATTATTTTCTACATATAAGTATACACTTATGTATGTAAATGGACTTTGGTTTTGGACTCGGATCGTATTTTGGACTTATAAATATCCTAATGGACCCTTATTGGGCCTTAAGGCCCAATAAGCGATATTTAGTCGTAATGAGAGTTTTGATGGACTTTTGAAAGTGAAAATGTATTTACAAAGTGATATTGAACGATATTTTGGGAAAAATATTTTATTAAACGTTAAAGATTGAGATTTTAGAATTTTGTCAAAAAGTGTCGAATTTGTGAAAATTGTTGAAAATGAGGTTTGAAACCTTGCAAAACGTTGTATAAACGTACGAGTCATGTCGAAATTTAATAAAAAGTTTATACTTAGAAATTTTCCTAAAAAACATGATTTTTGATTTTAAATAATAAAATATTATTTAATTATTTTATTTATTTAATAAATTCACTAAAAGACGAAAAATATATTTTTTAACTTCTCTAATATGTTTATTATGAGTAAACATTTCATTTTTAACCGTATAATGATTATTTTGAGGTGACTAAGGTTTATCGAATAGACTTATCGAGATATATTTATACTTATTAATTATAAATATTTATTTATATTACTTATCTATTTTCTCTAAATGGTATAAGTATATATTATCGGGGAATAAGATTGATATGATTGTGGGAATAAGTTGTCAACCATCACACCACTAAATTATTTTGGGTAATTGTACAACGTGTCTAAACTCTATGCATCAAACGTGAAGATTGTTTTGGAATTGGATAATTAAATTGGGACATTAACTGGACTAGGTCGTGTGCGGGCGTCGCTGCATTTGCTTATGTGATTGAGATTGGGTTGCTAAAGACTTGCTTGAGGTGAGTTCTCGTAGCCCTACTTTTTACTGGTTTTTTTCCGTTGGGGGAAAATGATACTCAAATGTGTTTTGAAATGTTTTGAATTGATCTGTGCGAAATGTGATTTTGTTTTTTGGGATAAGATATGTGCTTATGACTGCTATATGAATATTATGTGTTGATTTACTTGCATGTAATGTGTTTGGCATGGCAAGGTTTTGTGTGGTGCTTGCATGTACTGTATTTGGCATGCAAGGTTTTGTGTGGTACTTGCATGTACTGTGTTTGGCATGCAAGGTTCTGTATGGTACTTGCATATATTGTGTTTGGCATGCAAGGTTCTGTGTGGTTTTCCCTAATATAGTGCTCCAGCTGGTAGGCCCTTTAGGTGCGTAAGTGACATATTATGATTGACTAGCGAGGATGCTATGTCTTGGATTGTTAGCATATATTCATTGTCATATAGCACTATTGTCCACTGTTGAATTAGTGGCACAACTTTTGGGTTTAAGGTCAAACCTACGAGCTCACCAACATTATTATTGACGTTTTTGAGTATCATTTTCAGGTGAAGTGAAAGATGAGTAGTTTGGTGATTATGATAGCAGACTTAGAAGTATCCCGTGTGGAATTTCGTTTGAAGTCTTGCTTGCTTGTTGTTTGATTCTAGTATTTGGATGTTTTGGATTAAGTTTGGAATATGGTCCCCTGTGAGGGCATATGAATAATTGCAAGAGATTGTGGATTTTAGTTGCGATTTAGGACATCACTCGAGTTTGTTCGAGGTTGATGGTCTTCATAGCACTTGGAGTTTATGAAATGTAGTTTTCTCTATTTTGTATCTTGTGTTATGATTGATCATTATGTTGCATTCCCGAGTTTTTGCCTTTGTCGGGGTGTGACAAAGCTCAACTTAGGTAGGTTCCTTACTAGCTCGTTGGAATCTAAGTTTTGAACTAACCGCATATTGGCGTGACCTAACCTCTTATGCCAAAGCGTTGAGTTATCCACCACGGATGCGAGACAAATTTGTTGTTTGGAGTTATCTCCCAATTCGTACATATATAGACCATTTCTCCTATGTCCTTTAGCTAGCGATTTACCATTTTTACTAATAGCACAATCTACTTTAGAAAAGCTAACTATGCAATCATCATCACATAATTGACCTACGCTAATCAATTTAATAGCTAAACCACTAACATGCTCAACAATGGTAATTGTAATGGAGTCATAAGTAATATTACCTTCACCGATGACCTTGCCCTTTAGGTTGCTCCCAATTATGACATGTCCACCATCATACGCCTTGTACGAAGTAAACAATCTTCTATTCCCGATCATGTGTGATAACATCAAATAGTTAATACATTTTAATATCAAATTCCCTATGAAAATGCTTATAAATATGTTATAAATGTCTGAAAACGTTACTTAATTGTTTATATTTAGTTTTCAGGGACTGAGTGATCATTTTAGCAAAAGACGAGGGAATTGGACATAAATACACTAAACTGAAGAGTTCAAGGCAGTTTACGGCATAACACCCTTGAGGGATTACGCCGTAACATATTTTAATGAAGAAATGAGCCATCACACCTTTTACGGCGTAAAGCATCTCCTACTTTATGCCGTAACATTCAAAATTCATAGAAGATGATTTATCCGAGTCAGCGTTACGGCGTAACATAGGCGACAAGGTTACACCATAACATCATTTTAGCCTAGAAGTTTAGAAACCTACGTATCAAGGTTACGGCGTAACATCTCATAAAGGTTACACCGTAACAGTTTCAATTTATATAAATAGAGCCCTCATCCAGCTAATTCAGCATCACTCACTTCCATAACTCACAACACAGTTCCAAAGGGGTAAACCAAACCCCCAAGGTCTGAAGCATTTCATTAGAAGTCCAAGGGAGAAGTCACTTTACACATTTCTTGTATTTAATTGTTCATAACATTCACTATAAGAACAATGATGATTCAATCTATGTCTATGTTCATTAATTCTTGCATTTTTGTTACCATGAGCGGCTAAGCACTCTAAGTGCTGGCCTAACCATGTATTTACTATTGTTATGATTAATGTTTCCTGTTCAATTATGGTTCCTTATAGCCTTTCATTGATCCTTATGTTTTGGTAGTATATAGGGTGGCTTAGATCTTGTTAATCCTGATATTAGACTTACCATGTTGAACCTGGGATTAGCGGGGTACTAGGATAGCTTGACACCTATCCCTAGTGTAGGAATTGACCAAACTACCGCCTTTTCCATATTAAATACTTAAAAAATACAGAAACTCTTCAGAGGGGGTTAATAATCGGTTTAGATTATAGATTGGTCTTAAGGATAGTTGGGGTTTAACCACTACAAACTTGGATGCCCTGCTCGTGTGATCGTGGGGGGAATGTGAGATCACAAAGTAAGTATAATACATACCTCAAATGCCAATTCGAGTCGGTTGATATTAGAACCACTAATGGAACTTATAATTGTACATTACACAGGAAAATGTAATCATAGCATTAGTAACGAAATGGTTAGGCTAGGACGCTCTTCTCCCTAAATACTTCTATCAATTTACTTTATTGCATTTACTTTCCTGTAGTTATTAAAATCAACTTTAAAAACATTTTCAAAAGTGACATAATCAAATTAAAACTAGTAAACCTTAGCTCTTGGGACGAACTCGGATTTACCAAACTACTGCACTATATACGACCGGGTTCTCTGCCCGTTAGTGCGTGTATCGTTAGACGAGTTTTATAAATTTAAAATTTGGCATATATTTATTTAAAACAATTTTACGCATCAAGTTTTTGACGCCGTTGTCGGGGAGCTAAAATTAGTTTTAGTTTGATTTCTTATTACTATGCATTTCAAAAACCATAATGGCTGAGGGGGAAATCGATAACCTAACTATTGAGCAGTATCTAGCATTGACTCGAGGGAACCAGGCATCGGGCGTGGTCAAACCCGAAATAGGAGGCGGTGTGAATTTTGAGATAAAGAGTCAATTCATGCGAGAATTGAGGGAGGATACTTTTTCTGGAAACAAGAACGACGATGCCCACGAGCATGTGGAGCGAGTTTTAGACATCGTCAGCTTATTCAACATTCCTCGAGTATTGCATGATGCTGTCATGCTGCGCGTCTTCCCCGTTACTCTAACTGGAGCCGCTAAGCGATGGGTGGACAAACTTCCTCCAAGAACTGTCGATTCTTGGGATCTCCTTAAAAAGGCCTTTATCCAAAGGTATTGTCCACCATCAAAGACTGGCAAGCAGCTTGAAGAAATCCACAACTTCAAGCAGGAAGGAGACGAGACTTTATACCAAGTCTGGGAACGGTATAATGACCTACTCGGCTATAAATGCCCCACTCATGACATCAATATCCATCAGAAGGTAAACATATTCTATAATGGTTTTGGGACCATGAAGCGTCAATTGCTTGACTCAGAATGGCCAATTCCTGGCATGACACCTGCTCAAGCATTAACTACGGTTCAGACTATGGCTGGCCACTCCCAAAAGTGGCACGATGGGACATCTAGCAAAAATATAGAGAGTAGTAGTAATTCTGGAGGGATCGCTGCTATTGTAAGCAAATTAGATAACCTAGGCCGAGATATGAAAAAGTTTACGGAAAACGTGCATGCTATTCAAGTTGGATGTCAAAACTGCGTAGGAGCTCATCTTGACAAAGACTGCCCTCTCAATGAGGAAGTAAAGAGCATCGAAGAGGCTAAATATGGTGAGTTCGGATGACCTTCACCTTTCAGTAATGGAGCTAAATACCGTGTAGGCCCACCTGGATACTACACACGCATTGACAATCGACCGCCATTTGGAGAAAAGATGCCAAGCTTGGAGGATCTTATGAACAAACACCTGGAGGAATCAACGCGAAGAAGAGCCAAGATGGAAGAATGGGTAAAGAAACTCTAGGAGAATGCCAAGATTAATACTCGAAACCAAAGCGCTTCTCTCAAAAATTTGGAGACCCAAATCGAGCAGCTAACAAAGGAGTTTCACACAAAAGCTGCCAATGAAATAAACAATTCATCATTTGACCACTGCAAAGTAGTGTACGGCGGAAAAAAGACACCCCACGATAACAGACAACATGAGGTATCCTTTGACAATTGCACACAGATTGTTCAAGAAAAAGTTGCGTCTTTAAAAGTCTTGCCATGTCAACTTCCACCAAAAGAGATGAACCCTGGAAATTTTACTCTTCCATGCACTATTGGAAGTTAAAAATTTTATGTTATGGCAGATTTAGGCGCCAATGTTAATGTCATACCCAAGTCCATGTTCGAACACCTAAATCTGGCTCAACTAAAGAAGACTGACATGCTAGTTGAAATGGAAGATATGACGAAAAGATCTCCTATCGGAATAGTTGAGAACGTCCTTGTCAAGATCGACAAGTTCTTATTCCCATCAGACTTTGTGGTTATGGATATGTTAAACACATGTAATGAAACTATGATTCTTGGAAGACCATTTCTAGCCACCATTCATGCCGAAATAGATGTCTTTAATAAAGAAATCTCCTTAGGAATTGCAGGTGACAGAGTTACCTTCGATATGAACAAAAAGATTCATAATTTCACAACCCCCATAGGAGAGATTTATATGATAAACTCAACCTCTAATAATGAGTATACCTTTCATACTTCATCAGATGCATCATCCAGGGTTGAGAAAACTGTCGATTTGCACAATTATTATGATCAAGAGCAAGGACGAAGTTGCAAGAAGCCGAGAAAACTTAAATTTGATATAAACCAAATTCTGAAGGGAGAACTCAAATTTTGGCCGACATGTGACCCAAACATAAGGGAGTGTAATGGAGGTCCGAAGATTTATGGAATGGATGAAGAAGGAGTTATAAAAAAATGGTATTGTTACCATGATGATGATAGGAAAAGAATAAACGGTGGAGGTTTATCATTTCCTGAGTTCCTATTAGTAAACTACGGAGAAACCTAAGAGAAAAATTGATTTGGGACGATAGGTTTGAGGAATGGTGTAACAACAATCCAAACACTCCCACTTCAAGGTTTACCACCGTCCAGGAAAATCTCAATCCTAGACCGAAGGACTACCCTTTCAAGGATTGGCTATTGACAAAGGTAGGACACATAAACGTAAGCGAACCAGTAAAGAAAACCCTACTTAAATCCTAGACCGAAGGACTACCCTTTCAAAAATTCGACGACTTGAAGTGTTCGGAAAAGGACCTGCTGTAACAACTTGAAAGTTGGGCTTGATCTGACCTATTTAAACTCCTCAATAAAATCTAAAAAAATTCCAGAACATCCTACACATCATGAACTTGATACTGTAGAAATTTAATTAATTAAAAAGATGTTTTGATATGGCCGCTACCCTTACAAACACAACCCATAAAACTGTCCCCAAACGCAGATTTGACAATGAATCTGGTAAAATCATTTTGACTAACATCTGCTCACTTTTAACTCATGAAACCACTTTTGTTGGAAAGTAGACTCTTCGTAGTTATTTTTAGGGTCAAGAAAATAAATAAAAGCTATTCGGATGACGGAGTTATGACTCTCACAAAACGACTCAAAAATCTGCCCATATTTTTTTTCTGAATTTACAATGATCGACCTATCCAAACGCACCCATACTCTAACTCATTATACCCAATTCGATTTTAGACACAACCGAAAGCTTAAGTATGACTTATTTGTTATAAAATAGTTCTTGTTATAATATTTCAAGTTCAAACGGTTTCTGCTACGCCAAATGGTCATTCTTAAATTTTTACCAAATTTGACTTTTTAAAATATATGTTTTTCTTAAGTTTGACTCATCAAAAACGACCCGCCAAAATGCGTTATTAATTATGGGGTATACTAGCGTTTGACATAAAACGACATTCCGGACAACTTTTCAGTTATACCCGAGACCCAAAACTCAACCGAAAATGATCAAAATACTCTTACAAAATTCTGCACAAACCATATTTTTCTTAAAAATAATGTAGTATATATTTCTAAGCTTTTTCACCCGTTAATATGCATTTTTGGACTTAGGTATTCTCATGAAAAGGTAAAACGGCATTCTAAACAACGTTTTAGTTATACTCAAGACCCAAAACTCAACAGAAAATGACTAAATTGCCCCTACGAAAATCTGCACAAAACCACTATATCCAAAGTGTGCTGAATTTTTATTTTACCCATTTTCAAACTTCAAATTGCTCTAAAAACTTCATTTTTGAGAATTACGAAACCCACGATATATCGAATCGAAGCTAGGGATGACCTTTATCATATTTCTATGCCTAAAATCAAATTAAAAATATTTTCGACACCCGAAAGGGGTTGTCCGATTTTCCGCACTAATTCGTCTAACCCGAAACCCTTCCAAACGCGCTTTCCACTTCACCACAACTTCACAATATGCCTAATCTAACCTATCTCCATCATCTAAACCATTTTCAATCATTTAAGTTCACCCAATCACTTAATTTAACACATGCACAATGATCCATGGATTCCAAGTAATAAATTAAACACATGCATACAACATAGAAATTAATCAACACAAAAGGGTTTAGAGAATACTTACAAACACAATAGATTGCAAGAAATCAAAGACACACAAACCCCTATGGATTTTCTCTTTGAGCCAAAACCAAACAACACCCTTATTAATAAAACCCTAACTTTTTTAACAAACAAAACCTTGTAAAAACCCTTGCATTCAAACCCTTGTTGCTTCAATTATACTCAAAATCAAATAAATCTTTAAAAACCAAGATTCTTGAAAAAAGTCTTGCATGATTGTTTAATCTTGTAAAGAATATGAGGGGATTAATATGGATTGATATAGGATTGATTGGAATGATTGGGAAGAATTTTTGTATGCTTTTGTGATGGTTGTTGTGGGGTAAGTTCGACGAGATAGTGGAGAAGAAGGAGAGCAGAAAATATTTTCTTGTTTTATCACTGTTTTTTGGGTTTGGTTTTTATGGTGTTAATAAAATACAATGGGGTAGGGTCAAACACACACACACTACACACACACACACACACACACAACACACACACACACACACACACACACACACATCGTAACACACACATATATAAATATTATATATATATATATATATATATATATATATATATATATATATAGATATATAAATATATATATATATATATATATATGGAACAAAAAGTATCTCTTAATGTTACCTGTTTGATATCAAAGGATAAAGAAAATAAAAAAATGATGAGAGATGGTTTGGTTTTAGTTTTTGTAGGAGCACACAAAATAATAAAAGCTATTCATTGGGTTCTTATTTTTATAACTTTAAAATAGTTCTCATTTGATCTAGATTATATATATATATATATATATATATATATATAGTGAAGTGTTATATTGAGAACCCAATTTATGTGCAGAACTCTACAGAACTATTTTAGATCATTTTAGACCATTGGATGACTTCATCAATGGATAGAATTAAATATGGCAGTTTTTTAATTAAAAAAAAGAAAACACAATCAGTCAAGAATAAAAGGGTATTTTCGTAACTACATAAATGATAGTATAGAAATTATTTATTTATTTTCCTTTAAAACCGTTCTCAATAACTACTCTCCATTTATACCATCTGTCTCTCTCACAAACAAAAAAACGCTCCCAAAAAAAACCCTACGCCTCTCTTTAGATCAAATTGTTCGGCCACCGGAAAAAAAAACATCACCAGGTTTTTTTTGGATCGAGCAAGCATCATTCCGAGATCTACACAGTTAGTAAGTGGTTTTATTTCCATTTTTTAGATGAAAATCGATTTTAATTTTGTATTCGTTTTAATGCTATTTTTTTTTATCTTGATTTTTTTTTTGTGTATTATTTTTTATTGGATCCTAATCGCGCTGTTGTTGCTCGACATGAACATGATGAATGTCCTGTAAGTGTTTCAATTCATTATGTTTTTAATGAATATTATGTAATTGTTTAATTCAATTGTCACTTTTTTATAATTATGTTTATATGGATTATTTGAGATCTGATCTAGAACGTATATGAATGCATTATATTTTTATTTTTATTTTTTTGATTTTCGATTACCAAAGTTCTTTGGATAAGAACTCGTTTTCATTCACTTTACATGGTATAGCAAGACTAGAGACTTTGGGATCTGCCAAGCAAATTATTTATGGGATGATATTTATCTCTTACTTATAATAAGTGGTAGTTAACTGCTATGAGTTGGGATACTGTGCAAATTGTTACACGAAATGATAGCATGATTTGTGAAAATCTCATTGGAGTTTTGAAACATAGATACACGAATGCAAAAATATAATTTAATTTGAGCCATACATTTTGACATTTTGTAATTAAAAAATTTTTGTATACAAAGCAGCAAACTTGCAACTTTGACATTCTGGATCTAGATTTTACAAAAAATGCATGAGAGTTATGAAACGATAGGTTGGGACAGTCGTAATAGGTTTTGTGAAAGCCTGACGTTAACCTGTGATCCAACCGTACTCCGGTAACTATATACACATTTGTTCTGATTAACGTTATGCATATACGCTTTCATTGAAATTATATTGATTGTATCTTTTCATTTTGGTGATTGATAGTAGTTAGTGACTGACTACGAGTTGGGATACTGTGCAAGTGTTATTAGTGCATATGTTGACATAATAACTAAGGTTTTTATATAGTATTATTATTCGTTTCTGGATGAAGGTCGATCATCATTGAGGAACGACGTTGTGTGGTGAAGATGATTAATGGATGCATTTATGCTTTTAGATGATAGACAAACATGTTTTGAAACCGTGTTTATATGTTCTCAAAACCGTGCATATATGTTTTTAGAAAAACGTGCACATATGTTATGATGAATTTGATAAAACATTTGTATTTAAATTGTATTTTACTTGAGATCATATTTTGTGTATGATATTTTTGTTATTTTGGGGTTTGTTCTAAGTTTAGACGTTAAATGCAAAGTGTTTTTTTTAGTTTTTGTTTTAAAATTTGATGTTTAAAGAAATATACACTAGAAACATATATGCAAAACACATTGAAGTTTATTAAATTGTATACTATAAACAAATGTAAAATCACATTCGAAAAATAAACATTTATGTTTTCTAGAATTACATATATGCACTATTTTTTGTAAACATGTACGCTGGAAAAAAAATTAAAAAAAAACATTTATGTTTTCTAGAATAACATATATGCACTGCTTTTTTAAACATGTACGCTCGAAAAAAATGTAAGAAAATTATTATTTTTTCAAAAATATTTTTAATTAAAAAATAGAAAAAAGTAAAAAAATTATTATTTTTTAAAAATGTTTCTTATCTAAAAATAGAAAAAAAGTAAAAACAAATATATAATTAAAAAAAATTAATTTCAAAAATTGAAGGACACTAAAAACGTTTTTAATAAAAAAAACTAAAAAAGAAAAGTGAAATTTTTTGTTTTACTATTATACCCTTTTGATTTAAATAAAAGGAATTAATGATACTAAATTCTTATTGGTCCAAAATAGTTCTGTAGAGTTCTGCACATAAAATGGGTTCTCAATATAACGCGCCCATATATATATATATATATATTCGGATTTGGGTTCGGTTTTCGGTTCTGATTGTCAAACCCATATCCAACACAAAAACCGAATTTGTAGTTCGGTTCGGTTCGATTTTGGCAAATTTGATTCGGTTGTTAGTTCGGTTACTTTTGGTTTTCGGTTTATTCTTACTTCGGTTTTTATGCTCACCCCTACAACCATGAATCATATATATTATTTCATACATATGTTACCTTAAATACGAAGTAAATACCATGCAAAACAACACATGCCCTTACATTTGAACGCCAATTTATTTCTGTTAACATTAATGAAAAGTTTTCTATTTTTCAAACTAAAGAGACAACGTCGTCAATAACAAAAAAGTTTAATAAACCCCTCAAAAATTGGTAACAAAAACATATGCCCCCGCCGCAACGCGCGGGTTAAATTTCGACTCGTTTATATATATTAAAAAGGGCATTTTGTGGGCTTACTCATCTTTTTTGGGCTTATAGTAGCCCTTTTTTCTAGCGTGCTAGAATCATAGGCACCGGGCTAAAGAGCAACCCAACAATGTGGCCCAAAAAAGAAAAGCCCACAACAGCAGCCCAACAGGAAAATTTACAAAAAGGCTCCTCGTGTTTCAATTTTTTACGATTTTTTTATATAACAAACTTTATTTATCAAATATCAAATGAATATGTAGCGATTTTTTAAATAAAATTATACCAACCTAAAAGCCGTTAAATTACGAACAAAACGAACCCAATATTGATACGCTTTACACGTGCGTACGATTTTGTAAAAAAATTGGAGAAAAAAACGTTTAAAACACACCCTTAATTTTATATAAAAAAATTAATCAAAAAAAAAAATATGTTCGCAACTTTATTGTTACGATGACGCCTTAACGTTTGCCGAGAATCTCAACGTGAATTGAGTACATGCTCATTTACCAATGTTTGATGATTCAAATAAAAATCTTGCTTCACCAACACGTTGTCACACCCTCAAAATCGGACGGCAGCGGAATAGTAACATTGGGGTGCGACTTCAAGGCACAAAGTACAAGTCATAGAAAACGACTCTAAGTGAGACGTTTTGAAAAGTCAACCATTCGATAATTTTTATAAATATCAGAGTTTCATTAGGTCCCATTAGTAATGTATTAGAAACATTTTTAAAACGTTTATCGAATGGTACTCAAAGTGTAGAGCCTTCAAAAATATACCCGCGCGACTCAAATGCTCCCAATGCTCAGCTAGCAAAAAAATAACCTGAGAAAATACACGCAAAACGTCAACAATAATGTTGGTGAATTCATAGGTTTAAGTAAAAAGCAGTATTGAAATAATTTAAGAAATATTTCAGAAGAAAAGTAGCGTTACAACATTTAAAAGTGTTATTTCCGAAATCCATCCGAAATCCAAGTAGTAATTCAGTAAATCAAGAAGTATTTAAAAATGGACCACAAGACTTAAGTAATGGTTGACTAAGTACGTATTCCAAAGTCCAAAATAGGTAAGGTAGACAAGAGAAACACATTCATCATGTCCAACACTTTGTATTATTGCACTAAGCTCATGACTCCGAAGCCTTAACTAGATTTTTGCCCCAATCGGAATATAGGATGCTTGCCAACACCCAGACACCTCTCAATGTTAAATGCACCTTGATCAAACTAGTGACCCAAGGAAATGTGGGGATTGTCAGTCCCGATAGATCTATCCACAACACTCGCGCTTACTACAATAGCAATTAACGGTTCATGATAAATAGGGACTTCACGGCAATAAGGTAACTTAGCAATAATATTCAGGCAGTAATCTGGATAGCATACACTTTGTAAACACTTTGAAAACACTTAGAAAAACACTTGTGTCCAATAGTAAAACAAGCAATGTAATTCAAAAATTCACGGCTTCAAATATAGGTATTCAACGATCTCAAATCATGTAGTAACAAATCAAGCTTTAGTAAAAATAGTTAGGTAACGCTTACGTATAGAAATCAATAAGTTTATGTAGTAAAACGAGCATGTATTCTCCACCCCGAAAACAGTTTATGAAACAATTAAAAGAGAAAAGGTGGGGTTATGAACTCACCTTAGAAGTGAAGTGAAGAATAAGTCGAGTGAATGAATGAAAACGCGTCACGGAAATATCCGAAAGCAACCTAAGTAGATATCGGTCGTATAAGTACTAAGTACTAATAACATATATAATTCTATATAGCTACATCACCATCTAATTGTGTTTGTGAAATAATGTTTAAATCGCATTTGATAAATAATAATCATGTATTTGAACTCGTATAATCGCGTAACTAGTTTAATCGCCTTTGTAAAATAACATTTATAAAGTTTAAAACAAGTATAAATATTATTTAAGTGATTCCAAAATGTTTCGCAAAAATTTATAAAAAAAACGAACCAACACTATTCATCTCAGGAAATAGTGCACAAGTTATAAAGTAGTGTGTAACTTTCTCGTTTTAAGCCCGTTTCTTACGTTTCTTATGTCCATGCTTTCGTATTAAGACGACGTATCAAAATATGACATTTTTGTATTTCATGTCCTCTGATGAACAGTGATTTTTACTGTTCATACCAGTTATAAACTTATTTTTATAGATTTAGTTATCGTAAAACCCGTAAATGGCGTATCTTACTCGTTATAGCTCCGTTTTTAGCGATTCTTTCGAGCACGTTCTCGTAATTAAAAGTTCTATTTATTTATGATGTTTTCCAAAAATAAATGTCCCTGATGAACAGTAACTTTTTATAAAATTATTTTTATAAAAGTATTAATTATCGTAAACTCGTAATTAGCGTATATCCTTCGTTATAAATCGGTTTTTCGAGTTTCTTACCTTTTTGGAATCGTCATGAGACGTACTATTTTATAAAAATATAAAATGGCTGTGTAAAAATTCGACCCCAAACAGCCCCTTTTTATCTTTTATATAATTAATTATATAAACTTATTTTTATAACTTTCTAACTTAGTTATTGTATTACAAGTCCTCTACCATGATCCATATATTATCTTGGGTATATTTATAGTCCTTTAATCCATCATATTATGTCCATTGTCCAAAAAAAATTGTCAAACTTATTTATTTAACCTCATAACCATTATAATTAAATAGTTCTTCATAACTTAACAAATATTTTACATAAATATTCGATTGCTTGTAAATCCTTGATTACAACATATTAGTATATTTTTACATCATATTAGCCATGTATAAGATAAATTTTGGGTATGATTTTAACATGTACATATTTTATAAACTTTATAAATATACTTAGATGGTGATTTAACTATACACAATTATGTAAAACATGAAAATAGATAATGAAATAGATTAAGAACTTAAATAGACCTTAGGTGAATGAGTGATGAATGAAGAACAAGATCACACCCTTATGATCAAAACCCAAATTTAACAAGAACACCCTAACTTGTTTAAACCTTGCAAATGTTTAACAAGCCTTCAAATCTTCTTAGTATGTCTTAGAAATGATGTAGGAATGTGTGTAAATATTGTAGAAAATTTTGTATGGATTGTGTATTGTCCTTGTGGTATGCCGTGGCTTTTAGGGGGGGGGGAAGAGTTTTTGGTTTGATTTTTGCTAAGTAATAGAGTGCATGAGTTTACTACTAGTTACTTGTGTTCATATATGGCTAAGACTAGTCAAAAGACATAAATGAGGGTTTTATGGAAAAGGTGGTCAAAGAAAAACATAAGGTTTAATGAGACGTGCTTTTATGTTCCCTAATGTGCATGGCATCCCATGGAATTTAGGAAGTGATTTGCTAGTTATTTGTTTTGTGAAAAATGGAAGTATATAAGTGATACTTGAAGTTTTATTAAAAATAATGTGTAGTGTTTACTTACAATGTAGAATTTGAAATGCATAAGTCATGGTTTATATATCGGACAACATAAAATACTATCATGGGTAAAGTTTAATAGATTTTTAGTATTGGGTATTTAAGTGGGTATTTGTTGAAGCGTAAAACAAATTTTGGTGCTTCCGGGTATGTCTAAACGTATTAAATTGCGAAACGTAACCAATTTCGTAACCAATAAAAATAAAATATAAAGAGTTGATTTTTTTTATATAACATATTGCTTGCTTGACGAAAACTTTAATTCGTTTGGTTTCCATTTACGTTAATTGTTGATTTTTAGCTTACGCGATTTAACTTAACTATTAGAATTAAAAGTAAACGCGTACGAGAAAAAAATAATTAGTAAAATAGATGACGTCGTAAATGACCTGAAAATACGGAATGTTACATTTCACCCGTCCCAAACTAAGCTTAAAAACAAAATCACCGTTACATATAAGTTAAGATGCTATCACTAGCCCCCCCCCCCCCCCCCCCCCCCCCCCCCCCCCCCCCTCTTTGAACTTGTAAACTTTTCACTCTCGACAATTATTATATATTTTGTTAGTGTGCTTATATATCTTAGGTGAATGTGCTTATTTCGAATTTCAACCATAGATCAAACGTTTTGCAAAATTTCCATGCTTCACGTCCCACCCAAAAGTAATGAGTTTGAAGGCGAGATCATCCCATGTAGCGACTTTCGTCTCGGCACATCCCAACCTTGCGTCTAAGTGACCAGGCTTTTGACACCCCACAGAGACTAGTATCGGGACTCACGGACCTTTGGTTTCAAAACCCTTGGATTTCCCGTATTTCACAACTTAAAAAGAAATAGTCTTAATTCAAAAACATATTTAAATTTAAGAAAAAGAGATTTTCCCTATATTTATTAAATCACGTTTATTACACTTAATATAATTACACATCCTTTACTAAGGAAATCCTCGACCTTTTAGAAGGCCGCAACATCGGTTGTGAGCCGGCAAGATGCATCAAACTTTTATTTGTCTCAGATAATTACTATGTGCCTTATTTAGAAGACTGTAACATCGGTTGTGAGCCGGCAAGATGCAGTAAACTTTTATTAGCTCACATTTTTTATTATTATTATTACCTCATTTTTCATCATTTTTTAACACTTTATATTATCATGATTATAGAGAAAATTTCTTTTTAGAAAATTTAAGTATAAATTTGAACTAAGACTAAAATTATTGATCAACCGTACTTCAAAAATCGTTGATATAAGTTTAATTTTTAAAGAAAGCATGTATTATTAGTCCGGTTAGAAGCTTATGGGAGAGAAAAGCCACAAACTAAACTTATGAGCTCTTAAGATTTCCAACTAATCCTTGTTTATCATCTAACTCATAATTAACTCTATCATTTCTCGTTCTTCGCAAATTTAAAATCTTTAATAAAAAAGATCCGCGAATGCTTAGTCTAAAAGTTAAGGGACAAGCTAGAGCTCAATACGCTCGATCGAGTCAAAATTTATTCTTATTCTACCCAGCAGGAAAGTCAACATTGTGATAAAACACTTATTTTATTTTTGAAATTTTTTTATTTTTTTTATTTTTTGGTTTTTTGGTGGTAAAAACAAGATTACGTAAAAACAATGGCTGCAGGTACAATCAAATCGATAGATCCCCCATACTATAATTAAACATTGTCCTCAATGTTTTAGGAAAGGTCTCTACGTAAATCTAAAGCCATTTATTAAGTATGCTCAAAGATAAACGTTAGTCGATAAGATTAGGATATTGGATTCCCATAATCATACTAAGGATTGAAGCTCGAGTGAACGAAGGACAAAACCATGAGCACGAGAGGCTTCAAAATCTGGGGCAATCCTAGACAAATATCACAAAACACAAAGCACACGAGAAAGGAAGAGGCGAGCCTCCTCACAACACAATTATTCATTACTACTACTATAATTATATTAGGATAAGCATGGGTTGCCACCCACGAAGCGCTTATTTTTGTTAACCGAGTCTTGAGCCTGACTCGTTCCCCCATACTTGAGTTGGCCAAAAAGGATAGAAATGGAGAAAAGGAATATCCTAGATAGGAATGTTCCCTCCATAGATCATCATCGGGCTTTCAGAAGAAAGCGAGAAAGTTTTAAAGCCACGATGAGATAAGAGATGAACTTTGTCCTTATTTTCGGATGAAAATAGAAGCAAAGTGTCAAACATTAAAGAGAGGGTTAGAAAGGTGGGCAAAACATTAGGCACATGAACATAAAGTTCTCTTGTTGAATTATCAGAAATATCATCCACCACTTTTGTAAAAACTCCCGTATCGGGTTCAAAGTGAATTCCATCATCTGGCGGTTTCGTAGGAGGACGAGGGGATGATGAAACATCAAAATGAAATGACTCATTTTCATGAAGTGAAGGGGAATCATTTCTAATCAATTCTTCAAGGAAAGGGATATCCCCTTCAGAGTCATAGTCATCATTCTCAATGCCCGATGGCATAAAGTCATCCGGAGTAAGAAATAAATCGATCTCCTCCATAAGAGAGTCACTATCCTCAACGGGGATAGGAGATGGAGAGAAAGGTTCAATTATAGCATCAGAATTTTAAGAATTATATTCTTCTGGGGGTCGAGGGGATGAATTATCATACAACAATCTCTCAACAAGACGAATGTCTTCCTCAGGATCAAAGTCGCCTTCATTAATTCCCGGTGGAATTAAATCAATATGAGCGAGTTCACCGGAGAACTCCTCGAGAAGAGAATCAAACTTAGGAGAAGAAATAATCAAAGTGTCTCGATTAAGCAAAGATTCTATAAGATCAGACTCGGCATTAAAGTGATGCGGATCTATCTTAGTAGAAATGATTTCTTCATCAAAAAGAGGGTTCGAATAAATTTCCTTTGGAACGTCCTCATCAGAAAATGACTCGTCGTCACTAGAGGAAAAATCGTCGTCAGCATCAAAGAGAAGATTAGAGAAAGTTGTAAAATCATCACAAACGGGCACATCACACTCACTTTCGATATCGGAAAAATCCTCGAACTCACTTGGGATTGGGACAAGGTTCTCAACACTAGACTTTATTAATCCGTCTGATTCTGTTTCTGGAATAGTGCTAAGATGCTCGTTCCCCATACTTAGAGAGTTATCGGGCTCCTCGGTTGGTAAGACGGGTGTGATGGCAATAGTATACTCCTTGTCATCATCTTCGTAGAAGGCAGGACAATTCCAGTTCAGATTATTAATATAATCTACAAGCTCCTCATTTATAATTTTCACATCATTAAGAAGTTTATGAAGCAAGTCTTGTATATCCTCTAGTTGATGTTTCTTTTTTCCACAAGCATGCTTAATTTTAAAAAATTTCTCCCAAGCTAACAATAAAACCATTGGCATTTCTCTAAAAGATATACGATCAAACTTCTTTAAAAAGGTTTGTATAGATTTCATTAGGTTTTCTCTAGCTTGCAACATTTTCGTACTCGTTGCTTAAGGAGGTTGATGAATGACGGGAAACTACGGGGGTTGGGATTGGTCAAAACCTAAAGAATTGGAATTATAGACATGATTAGGTTCATAGAAATTTTGGTTCAATGGTTGACACTGAAAAGTCTCATGAGGACCCCTGCAGTTTTCACAACAAAGATATTGTTGTTGGAAACTTGGTGAAGTTTGTGGAAAATTATCAAAGTTTTGATTGAAACACGGGTCCTGATTGTAGACAAACGGGACTTGAGGTTGACAATGGTAACCATAATAAACATCGTTTCCACAAAACTCACAAGAATACGTCTCGTGCTGACTCGGAGAATAATGTGGAGGTTGGTTGAAGAAGTTCGGTATTTCATTATAAGAATAAGGATTTGGGTCATAGACAAACTCATTTCCGGATCCTACACTGCTACAGCTCGGACAGTTTCCACCATTAAACGGACCTCCACAACACGAGCAAATAGGATGGTTATACGAAGACATGTCGGAGAATTAAACGAATAAGAGGGTAAAGAAGATAAAAATTTAACGAATAAGAGGATAGTGAAGATTATTTATAGAAAAATATATAAGAAAAAATATTTTTGGTAACCGATAATCGAACAAGTGTACGGTAGCTCTTTAGAAAACGCACAAAGAAGCGGAGGAGCGGGTAAGCACGAAGCTATTAAAAACCTTCTCCTTTCGGGTCGAAGTTCATAGGATCGACCCTCCTTATACCTCTCTTATAGTTTGTAATCTAAAGGTGAGCCGAAATCACAAGTGACGCAACGGTTGATTTTGTTGTTTTTTATTTTTTTTTTGGTATTTTTGATTACTTGAAAATATTCACAAATGAAAGTGATAACTTCACGGGGAAAGGTCTTCAAACAATAATCTTCAAACGTAAACTTGATAATCGCACACACCTCTCCGGCAGCGGCGCCAAAAATTGATTTGTAAAATTCCTTACTATATATATATAATATAAATATAAATATATAATAAGTATTCCCAATATCAATAATAGAAGAGTGAGAGTATTCCAAGAAGGTTTTAAGAAGAAAAATTGCTTTTAACCAAAGCAAACTTCTAAAAAAACCTTCCTAGGTCGTTTCCCGACGAGGTGCGAATTGAAAATCGTGAATAAGTTTGTGATCGCGTGATTGAATGATTCAATGATTTTTTATTTGGATTCTATTTCTACAATTAAAATTGCAAAAACAAGTAAAAGAAACCCTAAAACGGAAGCAATTAAAGCTAAAACACGAAAAAACAATAACGGGATTAAAATCCCGTTCTTTAAAAAACTAAATTCTACAAATTTAACCCTAAAAATGCAAATTTAATTTTTATAAATCCTAAATGATAAAAGAAAATTTTAGAAAAAAGAATTATATTTTTTTGACTTTTATATTTTTTATTATGAATTAAAAACGGATTTAATCTAAAAAAATACATAAAAAATAGTAAACTAAATGGGAAAATTCTGGAAAAATTATAAAAAGTACTTTGAGTAATGCTGAATCTAGGAAAAATAAAATGAGCTAAACAGCTTATTTAAATAAGCAGAAAATAAGCAAAAAGGGGCTGAAAGCTTAAAGGCTAAAAAGGGTGTTATATATTTAATCTTGCAATCAATAACCGAAAAAGACCCAAGGGCATGTTGTAGTGGAGGTGTGTGTTAAAACGTGGTTGAGGTTGTGGAGGTCACGGGTTTGAGCCTTGCTCACCCATGACTTCCCAATTTCCCTCGTTTTTTTTATTTTGCAAAAATTTTGAAACAACTTTTTAGATAAGCTAAAAATAAGGACTTTTTGTGAAATGACTTTTTATAAAAACATAAAATAAGCTAGAAATAAGCTCCTAAAAGTGACAGTATACCTAAAAAGAACTACAAAGGTTTAAGGCCTAAACTGTTTGGCTTTTTAAGGCTAAATAAGCTAAGGAAAAGCAAATAAGCTATTGACATTATAACATACGTCCTTATAAGCACTTGATGAATAAAAACAAGCTAGCAATTAGCTGGAAAAAGCTTTAAAAGGCATTAAGACAGATTTAACTTAAAGGAAAACTAAAAGGCATTAATCCTTCAGCTAATTTTGCAAATAAGCTTATATAAACTCAAACCTAAGTTGAATAAGCTACAAGGGCCTAAAACCTAACTAATAAAGCAAATAAAACACCCATTAAGCAAACTAAAGCTAAAAAACTCAAATAAGCAAATAAAAAGTTTGCTAATAACATGTTGCCAAAACAGCAATTTATAGGGACACTTTCTATCTTATTTTTAAGCTTGATAAGCCATCCTTATGGCTTAGTGACTTATATGCAGAGAAAGCTTATCCTATAAGCTACAAAATTCAGCAAACAAAAAGGAGTTTGAAATTCAAATAAGCCATGAAAAAGCCACAGAAAAGAGCTGATTACACAGAATGCATCTTTTAGGGTTTTTTCAAGTAATTTTCTAAAAAAAAAGGGGGCTAAGTGCTGCCCTAGTAAATTAAGTTCTAAACCCTTAACTAAGTTAAATCAGATTTAATATATATGTAAAGAACCTTTGCTTATCAAATTTAGACTCTAAACACAACTTTTAAACTACCTAAATATTGAGGGGGGGATTGGAAATGCAGACTTTTAACTTTGAAAATATACTTAGAAAACTTGACAGGTTTTGACTAAAATCAAAATGGCAAATACTAACTTAAACCTACTGCATATTAAAGCCTTACCAAGCATGAAAACAACATTTAAAAACACTTAATCAAAATCTAAGTAAATAAGCTAAAAAAATCAACTCAAAATACCACAGTTTTAAACCACTTCTAGACAAAACCATAAAACTCACATTTTAACTTTTAAACTTTTTAAAAACTGATTAACACAACTCAAAAGGGCTTATTAAAGTTGGATTAATACCCCCAAAAAGTTTTTAAACCATTTTGACCCATTTTCCCTCTTAAACCAAACACCCCTTTAAAAACTGGTTTTCTATTTTTTTGGTTATTATAAAAAAAATGAAGCTAGATTTTAACAAGACAAGATGACAACTGAGTAATATAAGCAAGAACAAGCAGCAACAACCTTAAATAAGCCCTTGAAATAAGCAAACAAGAATAAGCTGTTTAAGAGCTATAAACCACAAATTATGGGATTGGGTATTTATGCTTCATATTTACATCTTGTGATTCTATGATGGACGCCGGTTAGTATTATTATCCTTATCGCTAAAACTCTAATCTTTAGGGTTTTGTTTTTTCTGCCTAATCGTTGTTGCTGGTTGTCGTTGATTTGTTTATTGGTTTGGGGAGAAGGTAAGTGTGACTTAAAGAGGTACTACATTCGTTTAGTTGTCTTAAAAAAGGCTAATGTTTGTAATATTAATGGTAAGTAAGATCTTAGGGAGAGATGGGAAACCAATGCAGCCTTATCGAAATGTTAAGCTTGGCACGGATAAGGAAGTTTTTGTTACAAGTGATGAACCTATTGTTGGTACGCAGCCAAATAAGGGTGGTGTTGATGACTCTCAGCCTAAGGGGTGGTGGGAAATGAGGTTAATGCAATGCAAACAAGTGGTGAAATTCAGAAACCCTCATTTGCAAACGTGGTTAATGGGACAAGTGAGGTACGCTCTAATGCTAAAGTGAATTTTAGGGCTATGGTTAACCATGAGAAGATTGACAACTCTGATTTTGTGCTTCCAATAACTGCTATTCATGCTATGAAACACAAATTTGAAAATTCGCTTGTAGGGTTTTTTGTTGATAAATAAAAAAGTGCCTTCCACTGTTAAAAATTATAGATTCTGTGACAAACACATGGGCTAAATTCGGTTTTGAGAAGGTTATGAGTGATGATGATGGAGTGTTTTACTTCAAGTTTGCTCCTCTAAAAGGGTTGGAAGAGGTTCTTAAACAAGGCTCATGGTTGATTAGGAACATTCCACTTATGCTTACTAAATGGTCTCCTAAAGATAAGGTCACAAAGGTTTCGATATGGGTAAAGTTAAACAAAGTTCCAGTGGTGGCTTACTCAGAAGATGGCTTAAGTCTTATTGCTACTCAAATAGGCAACCCAGTTATGCTTGATGTTTTCACAAGTGCCATGTGTGTTGATGGTTGGGGACGAATTGGATATGCAAGGGCTCTCATTTAAGTAAGTGCGAACAAGGAACTTAAAAAGGATGTTACAATGGCAGTCCCAAACATTAATGATGAGGTTGTTAGTCACACATTGGAGAAAATCAAAGTTGAATACGAATGGAAACCCCCTCATTGTCTTGAATGCCATGTGTTTGGTCATGCGGCTGATCAATGCCCTAAACATGTCCATGAGAAGCCTAAACCTACTGTTGAAACAAGTGATGATGGTTTTACTACTGTAGTTAATAAGAGATCAAGAGGAAAAGGAGTTGCTAACCCTCAAAGGACGAACAAGGGAAGTTTTTCAAGAGTTAGAGTGAATAATCCCAACCAAAACTTTGTGTACCAACCTGTAAAGAAAGCTCAAAAACCTAGCGATAAGGAAGGCAACAATGAGGAAAATAACAATGGCGTCAAACTGAAAACCCTTTTTGAGAAATTAAATGAAATCACTAGTGTTGTTGACCCTAGTGGTGATGATTGTGAGGCTGCTACAATTGGAGATACTAATAAAAAGATAATACTAATATGGATGATTCTGACAACGAGGTTGAGGAGGTCTTTAGTGAAGAGAATCCAATTAAGCCTAGTTTAAAGGGGGCAAGCACCTCCTCTGATTATGTTTCTAATGTTTAGTGTAGCCGCATGGAATATACGGGGTTTAAAAAGTGTCCCAAAACAATCAGAGGTTCGTCAAGTGGTTAATGAAAACCAACTTAGTGTGTGTGCGATCCTTGAGTCTCGTGTCGATCTTTCTTCATTGTCTAATGTTTGCTCTAGAGTATTCAAAACTTGGGATTGGACATCCAACGCAAATTTGTGTACTAAAGGATGTCGTATCATTCTTGGCTAGAACATGGATGTAGTTAACATTCTGGTCTTATCACAATCAAACCAAGCCATGCACGTGAAGATCCTTCATAAAGCCACTAATAATGTTATTTTTTTGCTCGTTTATATATGCAGGCAATCTTCCTTCAGAACGTAGGCAATTATGGTCTGATCTTGTCATGCATAAATATGTGGTACGGGGGTTTCCATGGGTTCTCATAGGCGATTTTAATGTGGCGCTTAATTAGGAAGACTATTTCTCAGGTTCTTCGACTTTAAATTCAGCCATGTATGATTTCAAAGCTTGTGTAAATAAGATTAAGGTTATGGATATTAATGCTACGGGTCTGCACAATACATGGAATCAAAAGCCTAAAGGAGGTGGTGGTGTTCTAATGAAACTTGACCGAATTATGGGTAACATTGATTTTATTGATACCTTCCCGGGAGCTTATGCTATTTTTCAGCCTTATAGGATTTCGGACCACTCGCATGCGGTTTTAAAACTCCCAACGCTTATATCTCCTAAACCTAAACCTTTTAAGTTCTTCAACTTTCTTGCTTTTAAAACCAGGTTTATGAGGTGTTGGGAAGTCATTGATAACACTCAAATTGTATGGTTCTATATGTTTTGGTGATAAAAATTGTGGAGTTTGTTAGAGGAAAATCTGCTGATTAATGATAGAGAGGATTTAGGGATAACTTGCCAAGGGTTAATGCTAAGTTTACACCAGAGTTGGGAAGTCCTTTAAAATATTTTTCTTGAAATCAACCTATGCCTTCCAGTGAGACTAATCAAGCATTTAGGCATAGGCTATACTGAACACAAATTGGTGGCTTTTAGTTAGTCAGATAGTAACTGATCTAACTCACTCTTTACCATTCTGTCATTTGCATAGTGTGTTAGTCTACGGACATCTGGTTTAAATAACAGCGAGCAAATGTGAATCTAATACATTTGTGTTTGAGGTAACATCTGCCACTGAGCTGGAAACCCTGTCAAGAAGGCTCTTTTAATGAGTCTATCTAAACAGATGCAGTATTTATACTGAAATCATTGGTTCTCACATAACCAGAGGTTAAATATAACACCCTGTGTTTTCAAGTCATTGACGACGTCGATAAATCCACAATGTATCTTTTGTATTGTACGCGTTTGTTTTAAATCGTAAACGTTAAGTTAAATCGCGTAAGCTAAAAATTATCGTTCAATGTAAACGGGCATCAAACAATTAAACGTTTACATCAATCAAGTATTAAATAATTATTTTGAGAATAATTATGGTCTTTGTTCATTTTATTTTTATTGGTTGCGTAAAGTGTTTACGTTTCGCGATAAAGTACGTTTAGGCATACCCGGAACCACCAAAACTTGTCTACACTTCAACAAATACCCACTTTTATACCCAATACATAAAAGTTACACAAAAACCTTCCACATATACATACTTGGCCGGATTTGGTCTTATGGATACAAGAAAATATCTAGTTTCTAAAGTACACATGTGTTATATACATTAGGAAGCAACCTAGCAAAGTCTTACCAACTCTCTTACAACTTATGTCATCAAGTAATCCTCCATACCTTCTTACACATTCACCATGCTTTTCTTACACCCTAGTCATTCCAACATCAAACCATGGTTAAGTTAAGGTTACTTTGGTTAGTTAGTTCATGCTATAAAAGAGATACTATGCAAGTAAACACACATATCTATTTCAAAAGGTGAAAATCAACAAAACCCTCCCTTTTGGCTCTCCAAACCCCACGGCTCAAAAACCACAACATACACAATCCATACCTTGATTTTCTAAGAGCATACACACATATACACATCATTCCTAAGACATACTAAGATGTTTGCAAGCATTGGTTAAAGGTTTTCAAGGTTTAATCAAGTTATTGCAAGATTAGGGTTTTCTTGAGAAAACTAGGGTTTCAAGTGTGCAAGCTTGGGTTTTTAATCTAAACAAGGGTTTAGATTGTGTTGTCTATCATCATTGTTCATCATAAGGTCATCTAAAAACCTTAATCTCTTTATTTCTTATGATTATATGTGTATATGATGTTTATATAGCTAAATCACCATTTAGGACTTTTGAACATGTAAATGGAGTTTTTACTTGTGATGATCATTTTGTACACTTTTTCTTATGTTATGATGTTGTTAATATTATGATATAATGGAAGTATAAGTGATGTACCATGTTGGTTAAGTATAAAAATGTATATGTACAAATTAGGGTTTTTAAAGTACTTAAGGAAATTTATGATTTTATGTAAAAGTTATGAACTTGTTATCTTGGACAAATAGACAAATCATGGACCTAAGTACATTACTATATGTATAACATAGTATATTATGAGTTATTAAGAACTTGTGGAAATTTACTTAGTTGAAAAGTATATAAAACAAGTTAAACAAATAAGTATATATATGTATCATTAAGGGGCTGTTTGGAATCCGAATTTCCAACAGTGGGTTTGACATTTTATAAAAATAATACGTCTCATGACGATTCCAAAAAGGTAAGAAACTCGAAAAACGGATTAATAACGAAGAAGTTACGATAAAAACACGATTTACGTTAATACCGGTTTTTAAAATAAACTTTATAAAAGCAAGTTATAAAATATTTATAAAACAGAGAGTTTAGTATTTTTAACAGATTACACATATTTTTAGGATTCCAAAATGATAAGAATCGTAATTTTTCAATTAATAACGAATGAGTTATGAATTTCACGAGTTTACGACAATTAATACTTTTATAAAACAATTTTTATAAAAGTTACTATTCATGACAGAAACTTTTATTTTTGTAAACCTCATAAATATATAGAACTTTCAATTACGAGAACGTGCTCAAAAGAATCGCTAAAAACAGAGTTATAACGAAGAAAATACGGCGTATACGAGTTTTACGATAATAAAAACTATATAAATATATTTAGGGTCTGGTGTGAACAGTAAAAGTTACTATTCACTAGGAGGTCCAAATTATGATAACTCGTCCTAATACGAAAGCATGGGCATAAGAAACGTCAAAATCGGGCTTAAAACGCGAAATCTACCAGGATAAACTAATATACTACCTAAGTAGATTAACTATAACTACCAAAGGAGTAACTACAACACTCCTAGGATAACTAATACACTACCAGGAGTCACTTAATAATACCAACACCAGTAGTAGTAAACTATAAACAACCAGGAGTAACTAAATACACTACCAGAGTAACTAAAAATACTACCAAATATAATAACTATAACTACCAAGTACTACAACACTACCATGATATCTATTACGCCTAACAGGAATAACTAATAATTATACATTATTCCAATATTTAAATAAAATGTTTTTAACAATTATAAATAGTTTTCCACAATCAAACGAATGTAGATGGTATTAGCTAAATAAATTATGCATGGTAGTAGTCATCAATGTGAATAGTACTTATACGACCATAATTTAAATAGCTCATTCGAACGTTGACGATGACGCTTTAATCTGTGAATATTTGAGATTATCCTGTCACTCAAGGGATTTATAGCCCCACGTTTTAACTGATTTTACTTATAGTTTTGGGGTGAAACATGCTTGTTTACAAAGTTTATTTCTATAGGTTAATTCAAACTCATTATTGTCGTATTTTCACCTCGATTACAAATTGGTGTAAAGTAACCCAGTTTATTTATCTCGGACGAGATGGCAAGTGCTTCTTCACTATATTTTAATACAACGACCATTATTTAAACTGTTACCTCAATGATTACGGATTAGCTTAAGTGAATTGAACTGGTAACTTACCTAAAGGGTAAGGCCGAGTAGTATGAAATAGATTCTATTGGGGGTTGACTACTCTCCCGTGCGGGTGATTAGCTATCACTAGTTTCGAGATCGACTAACTGAAATATAACATTGTCGAGCACATTCACCACATACTGGATAAATCTTAAACCTGACGTGTGCCTGAATAAAGTAGGCCATACTATAAATGAGTCGACTCACAGTTTCCAGAACTTAGAGTAAATCGTAATCATTGTTTTTTATACACATAAGAAATCTTTTACGTTTCTACTTGATAAAGTGGTAATATATACTTAAACATTTTGTTAAATTGTGCTCAATACAATATAAGACGTAAACTTTAAATATTTGTCTCATTACAATATATACTATGGAACAACTTTGGATTATGATAATATTTATGGAAAACCTATATATGTAGGTTTATGCGTTCAAGTCTTGTAATGGGCGAAACTTGTAACACAGTAAACCTATTATATATATAGTCTTTAGGGATTTTACAGGTATTACCATACAAAAAAATCTGTGACACACCAACTTTAAATGTTGACATTTTTTAAAGCATGTTTCTCAGTAAATTAGATGCTTAGGCTTATTTGATGTGCATTGGAGTCCAAGACAACCAAAGGACTTTCCTTTCAAAACGAACTGTTATAAGGTCGTTCTCTCTATGACTTGTGCAATGGTATTATGTATAACGCTCCCGGATACACATTCCGCAGCGACCCAAATTTTGGGGTGTGTTACAAATAAAGTCCTGGCTGATATTGCTCCTAACACATGGGCGTGATGTACCAATGAAGAAATTAAAGTGGCTATTTTGATATTGTAGATGAATCGTGCCTCCGGGTAACGGATTGTATACGTTTCGCTCTTTAAAAAAGGATGGAATATTGTCTGGTGGATTGATATTCTGCAATGCGGTACGTGATTTTTTTCTCTAATGGATGAGCTTCTAAAAAGAATTTAATCATACAGTTTTTAGCTCTTATTCCAAAGTGCCTAACTACCACTTAGAGTGAAATATTATCGTCCCATTTCATTTGCAAGGATTATTTTACAAATTATTAGTAAAAAATTAATTACTAATCGTATCATGAAGGGATTAAGGAGGTTTTAGTGAAATCAATCTGCTTTTATATCTGGTAGACTATCTCCGATAATATCTTATATTACGCAAGAGCGGATGCATACTATCATAGAGAAATTCGGGTCTCCCCGATGTGCCTTTAAATTGACATTCAAAAGGCGTATGATATCGGCAGATGAGAAATATCTTGGATAACATTCTTATAGTTTGGGTTTCATAATACTATGTGAAATGGATCATAGCAGTGTTTCATCTACCTCTTTTTTTCCCTTAGTATTAATGGGTAACAATTGCATGGATTTTTTAAAGGGAGAGAAGGTTAAACAACGACCCCTTTCCCTTAGATTGTTTCACTTTATTAATGCGGAGATCTTGACCCTTGATTTCTCAAGAGACAGTCGATTATCTAAATCTTTAGATATCATCGTTACTGATGCGTGAAGAATTCACCTTCTTAAAGTGTGTTTTGCCGATGATCTCTTATATTTTGCTCGTAGGGGAGGTATAAGTCTTAACGTGAAATTATGACTCTCTTTGAAAGAAGTTCAAGCTGACTCGCGGGCCTTATCCCGGAGCTCGAGCCCTAAGATGCGAGCTTACTTCTGCAATGGATTGAATCAGACTAAGGCGGCCATTTCTTAGTATTATGCCTGTTCTTCCTGAAGAGAGCTCCCGTTAAATATCTTGCGGGGTTCACCTTATCTCTAGAGGCTTTTTAAAATAGTGAGTGTAAGATTCTATTGTTGAAAAGCAAAGAATAGATCGGAGGCGATGGAAAAACAAGTCTTTATCGTTTGCAGGGATGACTCAAGCTATGTAAGTTCTGTTATTTCTTATATCATGTTTTTGAGGCTTTCGGTTCTTAATTAATTCCAAAAGGAATTATTTTATATGAACATTCACCACCTTATTTACGGGGTTTACTTGGTGTAATGATTTAAAACGTGGTAAGGTTAAGATTGCTTGGAAGGATCTTTGTTTACCTAAAAGTGAAGGTGGTCTTGTCTTTACGTAAATCTTGAAGTCTTTAATTTTTGCTCTAATGACACAACACATTTGGAATACTCATATCCTCTAAAGAATCCCTTTTGGTTCGATGGAGATTCACACATACAAGCTGAGAGGCCGAACTCATTTGGGGAATGTTCCGAGTTAAAGACGAATGAGATCTAGGGTGGCGTAAGCGTCTCATCTTCGAGATATTAATCGACCATTTCTCTTTAGGGTACCATGGTAATGTAATTCTACCTTCTTTATGGTAATAGATAAGTTATAGTTTCCTCTACCCCTACTCATTAATTATCCTCACTTACGAGAACATTTCTAGAGGATCTTTCTCTAAAAATACCGTTGCATATTTGGTTCTCTAATGGACACTGGTCTTGCACTTATTAGCTCTTTAAGGCACCGCGGAACTTGTCTTATTGCATGTCCTGCTCTGTTTCTTCGGTGCTAATTTTGTGGCAATGTCGTGAATCGAGAAATGGAAACATCTCATCTTTTTCTGTTTCTAAAGCTATGGAAAACCATTAAGAACCGCGTGGTAATCCAGGTGCGTAGATCTACGGCGATTGTTTGGTTTTTTACATAATATATCTCGCGTCATGCTTTCTCCATACTTTGGTTAGTTTATGAGGCATGGTCTTAAAACACATAATAAAATGAGACAATGGGATGTCGGGGTGACCACCGTCTAAACCTTCTTTGTTGTCACTTTAGTGCTAATTGCCAAATTCGCATACACGTCCTTTCTTTGAAATGTACTTTTCTGCAAAATTGAAGTTATTTCGCACACACTTTCAGTATGGATCCTTATTCCCCACTCTCTGGCATGATAGCTGTTATACCTTCTTCCCATGGGAAATCAAGAGGACCTAAAACGTGTTTCGGTAACTTCTATTTTTCGCTGCTTCAGCTTACTTTCATATGGATGGAGCAAACAATAAGAACTTTCAAGAACATAGAAATCCCCGAAAGAGATTTGTGATCTCATTATGGTTTACGGCGTTAAAGCTCATTTTCTTATCGTTTCAAAGAATACGACTGAGTGTAAGGCTTGCTGTCGAGTGATGAGAGATGCCTAATAACGTTAGGCTTTTGAAACTAATGGTTACCATGTGCATGTCATCTTTTCTGGTCTTGAATGCTGGAAGACTTGAGAGGAGTGCTGTTCAAGTACAATTCCAAAGAGATTGTTACTCCTTTTTTCCTCCACTAGGTTTCTTCCATCCCATGTGATTGTTTTTTTGGAATGTTTTTTAAGGAGGGCAATTTCACTTGAAGGAGTATCCCCCCCGTACCGTGTGGCTCATCGATATAGATATGGCTGTAGTTCTTTAGGTCGGAATTGGATGTTTCTTATGATGTTTATTTGGTTTCTTTAGTTTCATTAAGGCTTGTCCTCTTTGATTCCTTAGCGAAGTTCAAGCTATTGCTTGAGTCTAATTTATCAGCGCACTACATTCCATTGTACTTAACCTTTCTATGATAAATACAATTTATTGGGGTAACCCTTTACCCAAAAAAAACCACAGATTATGAAAAATACTTGAACAAATGAGATTTACACTACAAGTAAGCATTAAACATGAAATATAAGCATAAATAAGCACAAATGAGTAGTAAATAAGCAGTTTAAATAAGCAAATAGTAAATTAAGCAAAAACATGAAAAGTGGGAACTTACAAAAGTCCTTAGCTTTTGGTTAAGAACTTATCACCCAAATCACTTCCTAATCTATCCTATAGCTTCCCATGAAGCTCTAAACCTATGGCCATCCATAATTCACCATGCTCCATGATTCTTGAACATCGAATTTTTGATAAAACAACTTTAAAACAGAAAATCAAGTTCAAGCTTATGAGAAAGCTTGAAAAGGTTTTGTATGTGTAAAAATGAGCTTGTGGAATGTTGATCCCACGCCTTGATCGATTCTTTACATAGTAAAGTGTTTGTTACCTTGGATGAATCCAAAATAACAACAGTTGAGACTTTGTTTGTATATCAAAGTGTATGCGGAATCTACACTTTGATACTCTAGAAGTATTTAGCAATGGAACAGTACCAACAATGAATATCTCATAAAACTGCTTCAATATTATTGATAATACGAGTACTCTTGATAGTACTAGGGTTACAAACCTTGAAGCTATTACAATCTTTCTCTAAGATGTATTCTCTATCTCTTAAGCGTATTGGCTATGTATGCGTATATAAAAAACCTTAACCTGATCCCTTTTTATACACCCAAGGATCATTTACAAGATAACTATCATCATAATCACATACAAATCTTACTAAAATATAAAAATATACTTATCCTTATTTATCTCCATCAATCCTTATCCCAGTTTTCCAGCACTTGACCATCAGCAGATTAATCTTTCTTCTAGCAGTATTAACTAACTCTGGCAGTACTAAGTATGTACTGGCAGAACTACTCCAATAGTAAATGTTAGTGTTAAATCCTTGCATTATAAACGTCTTTGAAAATTTATGTCCCAACAATCCTCCCCTATACTTGTGATTAATCTTCAATTCCAAGTTTATCTTCTGATAAAGTCTTCTAGACGTCTATGATGATACTTTCAAACACTCTTCTACATCTGCACTTTAAGATTCTTATAAACCTTAGAAGTTCAAAAGCCTGTTAAACTCCTCTATGAGCTACCGTCAATATTTATTTAACATCTTTTTTATCGTCTCCTTGACTTAGAGATATTTCTTCTCTGTCTGCATATGTATAGGTATACCAGTGTGTATCAGTAAAATTAATACCACAAAAATCATATAAACGGCCGCGTTATCACATCTATATCATGCTGATTCTTCCATATTCATCTTCTCATCAGCTCAATATAGTGTCAATATCCCCAAAGCAACAAATCATACTTCAGGTCTTGAAGCACTAGTACCCTTTCTTTGACTAATCAGTACAACTCCTCTACATCTTGTCCTATCAAGTCTTCAAGCATCTCACCAAAAACCTTATATACTTGGACTGCCATCTCCACAGAAATTTGATAATACCATGAAAAGTTTCCTATCAAAGTGCAAGTCTCCAATTCACAATGGATACATTGTAGAAGAGACCATCATCTCTGCAACATCTTCTCTTGGTATTATATCTAAAAACCCTTTGAGTTCTTCCTTCTCAGCATCTTCTTCCAACTTTTGTCTCTTAACAGTCCTTCTTTTTCTAGGAAGAGATTTCTTTCTTTTTGCTCCAGATTCTTTAACACGTCTTTCATTTCCTTTTTGTGTATCACCATCTCTTCTTCAAATCTTTTCAGGAGACCTCATCCATTTCCTTCCATGCTCCTTGTCCATACTCAATAGTTGATAAAAGTAGCCCATCCTTTTTCAAAGATTGGCTCAATCGCCAAATTATAAACATTCCCTGATATCACTAATCTTGTAGTTTCCCTGATTCTCACGTATTGATCATATTGTCTTCCTTGCTTAGCGAATTGTCTTTGGTTTCATCTTTATAGCTTGATAGCTTAATGTCTATAATATCTTCCAATCTATCTTCTTAGTAGACTTGGCTTCAGACATAGCTCTTTGCCTTTCTCTTCATCCCACTGTCTAGCAATTTCTTCATCCCTTGCAATCTGTGCCCTTTGTTCTTCATCCATTTGTTCTTGCAATCTAATGGCTTCAGCAAAACTCAACTTTTCTTGTTCAATCTCCTTCTTAGACTTTTTATTGGGCTCAGACTCTGTCATTATGCTTCCCCCTTATCTTTTTCTTGTCCTTTCGCTTCACCCTTCTTCTATAAGTAATAGTTTCTTCCAGCAGTACTAAAATTTCCTCATGCACTGGAACTTCACTAGCAAAACCTTTTGTTGCACGAGCATACTAACTTCACACTCCCTTTCCACTACTTCATTAGTCGTGAATGACTTCCTGGGAGTCACTTCTATGACTAAAAGGTTCAGGTTTCATTACATGCTTTCTCTTGAACCTCTGCATCAGATAATTTCCTCCCCCTGTTTGGAAGAATCATCTAACATCTTCATCATCTTCAGAAAGGACAACCTTAGCTCTTTTCCTTGCTTTCCCAATCTTGACTCTAGCCTCTAATTAATCCTTGAGCTCTTTAGAATAGCCTTTAGTGAAAGAAGAACTGTAAGATCTCTTTATCTTCCCTCAATCATCCACTAATCTCCAATCCTCTTCAGATAGTTTTGGTAACACAAATTCGTCAAATCATTAGTTTCAAGCTACCCTGCATCACGTGTCCATGTGAGTGAACAACATGGAGAGGTGAGTCATGGGGTGTAGGAAATGATGTTTCTGCTCCAGTAGATGGTTGTTTTGAGGATGTTGTTTTGAGGTGCAACAATGGTAGGATCAAGTGAGTGTTCATATGAAGGTTCAGGTGTGGGTGAGGTCATGGAGTGGGAAGTAAGGATGTATCTTGATGGTGGTAGTGGAAGGTTCAGAAACATCTAGCAAATAGGAAGTAAATTAACTTCATGGCCTTTAAATCCCTCTGTAGCGCTCCATATTGTTTAAAGCTTGGATACTATGAGAGGGGGACATGATATGTTCTTACGGATGTTGAAAGTTGTTCCTCTGCATATCTAAGCATATTTGAATGAACCTAGGGTACATTAAAAACTTATGGGGGCTAGAAATATTAGACACCATATGCTTAAAAATTCACCTAAAAAGTAAATTTCCCTATTGGTAAGTAAACAATAACAGCATTCAATGTTACTACTAACTGCTCCCAATCAGTCCTTCTTTGGCTAAAGGGAACAATAAAGAATATTATGAATAGAATAACCTCCATGAGTGAAAAAGCACCCTTTTGATATGTTAACTATCTAATCAGGTGATATCCCATGAGTGCCATTGCTTAAAAATCTCGAGTTGGGATAGAAGTAATACCCAACTTGTCATCTAACTTGAGATGTTCGTCATAAGATCTTCGGTGATAGACATTGAGTGACCATCAATGGTAGCAGTAATCTGGACTTCTCCATTATCATCAGTAGTAGCTTTAGCAGACCTCCAAAATTGTTTGATAAAAGAAATATAAACATCTGGCTTCTTTGTGAGTGCATAGCAAATGTGACTTCGATTTAGGAAATCGATGACTTGATGAAACCCTGCACTTCCTGTAAGATTTCTCCTAAAAACGCTACCAAGTTTTGCTTGTTACAAAAAGGCCAATTTGCCTGAAAAAAGTGTGAGTAATCGTTGGGATAAGCTCTGTGGATTGAAATATATGAAGGCTGAGAAAGTTTAATTGAATTAAATAGAGAAACATAGAGATATGGTTTGACCGACTTAAAGAAATTGAGTTTATCGTGATTAAATGAAACATATATATAGAAAGATCACGAAAGTCTAATGGGTCAAACCCTATATCATAGGAATTTGGCAGAAATACTCAACGTCGTCTAGTTAATAATGAAAAGATCGTTAGGGCCAAACAGTAACTAAAGTCATCCCAACAGTACTAAATTTGGGTCTACAGTACTAAATAAGTCCTAGCAGTATTAACACTCCACCCAAAAGCATTACAAACTCCAAAGATTTGTAGTAGTCAATTAACTTCACACAATCTCTCTTTCTGTTTTTTAAGCTCACATTTTTATCTCTCATTTCCGTTTTACACACTTTTACTCGGTCTGTTTTTCACACATCTCTCTATTCTGTTTTTAAGCTCACCAAACTCCTCTATTTCTTTGGCTTTACAAAATCACACAAAGGTATAGTTTTTTGGCAAACACCAGCCATTCAGCGGATTTGAGATGGTCTTTACCAATACCGTTTTGCTTTGGACTAAGCCAATGCTTCAGTGTAAAAACATAGATTCTATGGTAAACACATATAGTTTTGATAAACATCAACTATCAACGATTTGAGAAGTCTTTACCAGTACTTTTGCTCTGGATAGTCCACTTCTTGAGTCTATAAGGACCATGGTGAACGATGGACCATTTGTTGATGTGTTTAAAACCAACACTTGAAGAACAAACAACATTCCTCCCCTCAAATAATGAACCATTGAGTAACCAATTTCACACTTCATTGCTTATCCTGAAAGATTTAGCTTAAAACCAAGAAAAACATAATCTAACCATTTTTCTTGTTTAGCAGTATTAAATGATACTACAGGATACAATGAGGACAGGAGAAATAACTAGCAGTACCATCTGATAAGTAACAGTTTTTAACAAATAGTTTTAAATATAACTAGCAGTACTAATTATAACTAGCAGTATTAATTTACACAGACTTAACAGAACTAACTAACATTAACAAACTTTAACAATCAAAACAAAGAGATATGGGCATTAGGGAGGGATGAGCAATCCAATACTTGGAGACCAATACTAAAACTACCAGCATCAAAACCTTTTTAAGAAGATCCTGCTACTAATTATGTTCAGTGTCAATCTTAGCCCATTTTGAATCATCTTTGTTAGCAATTGCAGTCTCTATAAAATGATGCCTAATCTCTATATGTATGTTTTAGATCCTTTCTCACTGCTTCCTTGATCTTGAATGACTTCAGCGGGAGTAGCTTCTTGTATAATAGGTTCAGTTTCAGTGCTTGCTTTCTCTTGAACCTCTGCATTAGATAATTTCCTCCCCTGTTTGGAAGAATCATCTTCAACATCTTCACCATCTTCAGAAAGAACAACCCTTGCTATTTTCCTTGATATCCCAGTCTTGACTTGATTTCCCAAAAACTGACAACCTCCAGTGGTTGACTTCCTATCTTGTGTAGCTCCAGCATAGTCACTGTCAGTGCAGGCAACTAATTCCATTGGAGAGTCCTTAGAATACCAAAGTCCTAAAGAAGGTTTTCCTTTAAGGTATCTAAAGATTCTCTTAACAGCTAAGAGATGGGATGTCTTTGGAGAAACCTCAAACCTTGCACATGCATATACTGCAAACATGATATCTGGCCTGGATGCTGTAAGGTATATCAAAGATCCTATCATAGATCTATAAAGAAGTTCATCAACTTCAGCAGCATCTCCATCTTGAACCAAAGGCTTTTCCAAATCTGTTGGAGTAGAGGCAGACTTCACATCTGTGTAGTTGTACTTTCTTAAAATCTCATGGACATATTTATCTTGACTGATAAAAATGCCTTTCTTTTTCTGTTGGACCTGTAAACCCAAAAAGAAAGTAAGTTCTCCCATAGAACTTATTTGAAACTTATCCTTCATAAGCTTCTCAAACTCATCGCATAGCTCCTTCTTTGTAGATCCAAAGATAATGTCATCCACATAGATTTGAACAAGCAAGATATATCCCTGTTGTCTCTTGATGAATAGTGTTTGGTTAATCTTTCCTCTTTGAAAACCATTGCACAAGAGATAATTGGCCAAAGTGTCATACCAAGCTCTTGGTGCTTGATGTAGTCAAGGAGAAGCATTGAAGATTGTTTCATTCATGGAGATAGTTTTGTAATCATCAAATCAATAAACCCAACAATCTTCCCCTATTTGATATTACAAAACTATCTCCATGAATGAAACAATCTTCAATGCTTCTCCTTGACTTATGATCTCTTTGAACATGCCACCACACATAATAAGCTGCAAATCAATAAACCTGTAATTTTCTTCCCTTTTTTGTAATAATCGAATAGGGGCCTTCTTAAAATATGCAACTTGGATCATAACAGCTACAAATCATATACCACAACTACCAATCCATCCTTCCAATGACTCAAATTACCCACCATTACGCACAATTAAGAAAAATGAATCTGAGCAGTAGAAATATAAACTAGCAGTAGTAATAATGATCAGTAGTAGTAACGAAACACTTCCCCTCAAATGGTGCATGTAGATGGTTAAACATGTTAACAATATCTCCTGAAAAATATGTTAACCATTTATTGAATCATCAAATTTTGTAGGCTCTATGTAATGATTACTGATGAAGAAAAATTAAGTATAACAAATTTGATGTAGAAGTAGAGAAGAAGTAGAATCTCCCAAAACTTGTGTTCTTATATCTTGTACTATCCACGACGTTGAACTCATACTCCTAATGTATAAGCAGACTGGCGGATCTCTTGACAAAATCCTCTTTCTCTATATGTGACATGAGCACAATTACGTAACTCCTTCAGTGATATGTGAATGTGGAGCATTGAGCACCTTAAGAATAAAATCACACATTCCTAGATTTTGCAAGTCTTCGTCACCATACAAAACAAACAATTTACCTCTTGCTTTAAAAGGTTATGATAAGAAACGCATCTGTGAAAACTAATCTACATACATAGATAAGCAATTATTTATTTTTTTCGTAATCACCTCTCAATAAAAATCCAAATGAGCCATAAATCCAATAAGAATATTATATGGTGAATAACTAGTTCATCCGTGTTCTAAACAATCATCATAAATCAATTATACCAAGAAACCCTTGAATAATAACAATACTAGAAGATCGTATTGCATACCAAAAAGGTAGAGATGACGATCATAAAGATTGTTATAGCAATTTAACTCCAAAACCCTATAAAACTTTTACCATAAATCGGTTTCTTGAAAATTAGGGTTTTAGGGTTTCTTCAAAAACCTTGTAATCCTAGATCGAGAGCCACCAGGCTCTGATACCAATTGTGGAACCTGATTGTTGGATCCTTAGATTATTATTAAGACTCATCTAGGATATAAACATCAAAGATAAACATTTGCACAGCGAAATAATAATAATAACAATGATGTTTCCCAAGGTTTTCTTTATTGATCTATTTCCCCAAGATCAAATGATCCTTGGGGCTAAACTAATACATATAGACGACTATAACACGTCTATAAACTAACTATTAGACTCTCATTGGGAGAGATCTAACTATGATGGATGCCTAAAGTACATACCTTAGACCTCCTTTTATAGTATAAGGAGTCAAGGTTTACATGGAAACTAATAATGATAATAATGATAAAATTAATTATCTTTGACCAATTAGTTATTCAACCATTATCTTTGACCAAATCTTTTAATTCTTATCTTTTGTAGTATTCTTTGACTACAACTTTGGTCCTTCATGTTTCCATCTTGTTTCATTCGTGTTTTGTCTTATCAACTCAAAATATAATTCCCAACAATTGGCCCTATCCGAAATGAAGGAATTAGCAGAACAATTACAGGAGCTTTCTGACAAGGGATTTATAAGACCTAGTTCCTCGCCTTGGGGAGCCCCGGTCTTATTTGTCAAAAAGAAGGACAGGTCATTCAGGATGTGCATCGACTATCGCGAGTTAAATAAACTGACAGTAAAGAATCGTTATCCACTCCCGAGGATCGACGATTTGTTTGATCAACTTCAAGGATCCAGTATTTATTCGAAGATAGATCTGAGATCCGGATTCATCATCAGCTAGAGTTACGAAACAAAGACGTCCCGAAGACGGCATTTCGAACTCGGTATGGCCATTACGGAGTTCCAGGTATGCCTATTGGATTCAAACAATACGCACCTGCGGTATTCATAGACCTTTTGAACAGACGTGTGCAAACCTACTTGGATAAGTTCGATAATTGTCTTCATCGATGACTACTTATTTAGTATCAAAAGACGAAAGGGAGCATGAAGAACACCTTTTTAGCAAATTCTGGGAATTGATTAAAGAAGGAGAAGTTGTTAGCGCAAAGTTTTCATACATGTGAATTTTTGGTATGCACCGAAGGTTTAATTTTCTGGGCATGTCTTGATAGTAAAGGCATACATGTGGACCCGGCACAAGATAGAATCTTATCAAGGATTGGGCGTATCCCAAGACATCCATACGGTGATCCGCAGATTTTTAGTCTTGCTTGGTTACTATCGAAGGTTCAATATAAAGCGCAATCTTTCGAAGGATTGCTTTGTCAACTGAACGGAAACTTACTCAGCAAAGGAAATCAAGTTAGACTGGGGAGGATAAAAGGGAAAGAGAAATCGATTTCCATTTGATTAAGCAGAAATTGTGCAGTGCCCCAACTTCTAGCTTTACCTGAAGGGGGAGCGATGACTTTGGGCGTATATCTGTGATGCTATCACACAAGGGCTGTAGGCGCCTGTGTTAAGGGCCAGATGATGAGAAAGTGTTTCGACTCCTATGCACTTCTTACTTGTAGACTGTTAAAAGTCATCTCCAGAATGATTTAAGAACTACAACAGACTCAGACAGTTATTTTAGAGCTTGGATCCTGAGTCTATAGTAGTTTGACCTGATAAAGATTATTGAAGACCCAGTATTTCTTATACGTAGGGGAAACAGAATCACCCATGTTCCACGACCATAAAAAAAAGATGTGGATTTAACGACTGGTATACAATCACATTCCTGCGTTGCCAAGGAGGATAGAGAGCTTGATGAAAACTGTAGTTACTATGAGGTTCATGATTCTTGTGTCACAGTTCGGCTTTGAATATTAATGAGATATGTACCTAACCCTGCGGAAAAGCAACGTTTAGTGGCCGATGCGCGGAGCCGTAAAGTACAGGTAACTAGCAGTCCAATTGCGAGTATCGACGCATGATAGGCTATGACTTATTGTGGAGTGTGGTGATATGTTTTGATCGTTCTCCTCAAATAAGATAATGACTTTTAGAAAGCTCGAGATCGAGTGCACCTCCGATATAATTTTGACTACACACGAAGAATATGCGTTCATATTAGAAGGAATCTGTAGGATGGTTGTGTAGTTATATTCTAGGGTTTAGATAAGGGACGCTATTTTAATTCATTAGGTTAAGATTTGAGAACTACGTCGTCCACGATTGGAGGACATCTTCATGCCTTACAAACAAGCACGGATTTGTTGAATACCTTGCATATGTGTTTTGGAGGGACTTAAGGGTATCCAGGATTATGCACTAATCCTACAACGCTTAAGAAGTCGAAATACATTCTATCTCCATATGGTTCATGCGAAAAAAGATGGTACCAAGAAGTTGAAGAAGAAATATTTTTTGGTGGTTTGTTCCAGACAATAAAGCGATAGACAGTCGCCCAACACATTGTTTTGTTGAGCTAAGAATGATGCGCATAGACTTTTGTTGACTGGAATTTTAAAAATGGGTCAAGGCCGAAACATCAAGGCCATCAGGATTGCTAGTACAATAGATAAATACCCCCAGTGGAAAAGTGGAGGATACTTACAAACACATGGGATTTCATCACCCAAAACTTCCCAGGCTCCGCTCCCCCACCCCCAACCCCCCCCCCCCCCCCCCCCCCCCCCCCCCCCCCCCCTAGAGACTTTTCGCAACACACACCATTCCATGGAAGGCTGTTTGATGGAATCCCACGACTTTACAATAATAATCTGCTCACTTCTTACAATACGGGAGCATATTGTAATTCTTCCGCTATTTCCGGCTATATCCACAGTTGGCGAGGTCTTGCCCTAACTTGATACACGTGATAGTATAACGGCCAAAGACACGGGATACTGCTGATGATTGTGATTAAATTACACATTATATTTTCTCTTCTTATACAATCGAGCTTAAATGACCTATATAACCTAAAACAGACAAAATGCCAATTAATATGTTTGTTTTGCATCATTTTGTATTGACTGCAGAGGAACGTGACTGATCATCAACGCAAAAAAAGACAAGCGACAAAACATTTATTCGCTCCAAATAGGCAAAACTGTCAGCCCATGGAATGGGAAAAATGACTGTGCAAATTCCAAGGCCCAAAGTCCAACAATGCACAAAGTCTGAGTCAAATACTGAAGAGGGCAAATCAGCAGTCAAACCGGAGACGGGAAGATCGTGAAGTATAACAAGAATACTATATGACACCTTCCGCAATCTTAACCCATCTGATGGGCCGGGGGGAAAAGCCCAATTTAGTTATTTTATAAGATGTGAAGGACCCACATATGGGCCCCCACCTCAACTTCGTATGTCCATTATACATTCTGCCATTTGGCTGTGCCATTTCAGACACAAGACTTCTTTTGGAAACCTGACTTATTGATGAAACCACCCTAGGTCTACCTAAATCCATTGACCACAGTGTAGTTATGCACACCCCACCTCATACTTCAGGCCCCCAGTACATCGTTACACAAACCTCGCACAAAAAAAAACCCTATACATTACATCTTAAATCCTATTTTCGTGGGCTATGAATACAGGAAAAATAAAATTAACGAACCCATAAAACCATCCTCAATCAACCCTAGTTCCCTACAAATTCGCTGTTAGCTCCACCAAAACCAAGCTAATACACGCTCAAGTCTGCGAGCACCACACAATACAAGGCCCAATGGGCCCAACACAAAAAACCAAGCCCAAACACAAGCACACCAAAATCCATTTTTATAAACTTTAGGGGCCTCAAATTGCCAAAACTTTGAAATTCGTTTCTAAAAAAGTAATACTTGGTTTTTCTCAGTTTAGTTTTAAAAATAATAACAACACCAAAGAGGATTAGTTTTGCAAAAATAGCTTAAAATTTCTATTTATTACTTCATTTTACTAGTTAAATACAGACAAACCGGGGACATGAAATTGCAAATTATCTAAATATCCTGAGTTTGTTATAAAACAGCAGGGACCAAAACTGCCATAACCAAAACCTTCTTTGTTTCCTTTCAGTTATAAACCACAAGGGCCATTTGTGTTGTTTTGAAACTTAATTTATAACTAAAAACGGGCCCAAAAAGAAGTGAAAAGAGAGAAAGAGTGGAGGGACTAGAATTGCACCTTCTCCAAACATTTTGTTTTTTAAACCTTGAATCACCATAAACCCTTGTACACCCGTACCGCCCTCTAAACCCGTTTCTTACCACCCCTTTTTCACCCACTGTTTTTGTAGCCCTAACCAACTCACCAAAGCTACCTCTTATACAGCTCACTCTCAACCTTTTCCATCAACTAGTGCCCCTATAACCCTTTACCCTATGTCAAAAACCACACAAACCCTCAGGTACACTCTCCCCATCCATGGCTGTGAACGACATTAATAGCATGAAGCAAATAAAGGCCGTTAGCGATTTGTTGGGGGGCAAACCATACCGACCCAAAGCAATAAACACTTCCCAAGTTCAAAAAAGCAAGATATAACAAAAAGAGCATTGTTATTAAAAGCAACTAGAGAAGAACCAAGCCGAAGTGAAAACACACCACCTTACGATTAACACCCTTCTATGAGTTTTATTTTTTATTTAAGTACTTTTTAAGCAATTAGTGATCAATTCAGTCTATCTTTTAAAACATTTTTGTAATTTCTCTATTGTTAATGAAAAGTTAAGTTTTACTTTGAATTAGTGCTAATGTCCGTATTTACAACACTATTCCTTATAAGTTTCTTTCATTTATGTTTTAAATTTGATTTAAGAATACTAGTTTATCTAACTGGTTAATAATTTACAAGCACCACTCATCGTAACACAGACTCTACTTTCCTATCACCATTCCTACTTAACTAAATAATTAGTGCCGAAATTCGATTTTTTATATAATTAAAGGGCAGGCGTTGTTTGGCATTGATGTCAAATGGGATCATTTGGGGATATGTTAACATTGGTGTTCAAACACTCTCAGCCATCTTTGAGCTGAGTGGTGTGGGCTTTATTAAGCCTCAAGTTTTATACATTATATTTTTTGCTAAAAAAAAATAAGTTTTTAGAACCCACTATTATAATTTTCTTAGTACAAAAAGCTATCACAACCCCAAATTGTAGCTAAGAATAGCTTAAGCTGTTTAAACAGCTTACAAGCTCACAACCTTGTTTGTTGCTTATTTTTGTATCATATCTAGCCAAAAAAAAAAAATGAACGGCCAACTTGTTTTTCTGTCTTTCTTTTACAATAGATTATCATGTTAAAATGTTTAGTGTGCATGTATGCATTTTTTCTTGAACAATCATCCATCAAAATTTCAAGCACACAAAATCAGCAAGTTTTAGTTCATTTTAATAAATGGTCAAAACGTTGGAATTAAGCTAAATTTTGACCACTTTTCCAATCTGTTTGGGTTTGACTTTTTGGGTTATTCTAAAAAAGACCAAATAAATTATGGCCTTTATTTGGATAAGCCTCCATAAAAAATTTAAAACAGAAAACTCCAACCTCTTAAGCCTACCTGCTTTGCTTTCCCTGGTGCTAGAACCAGTTTCTGTCACTTTTCTCCTTGCAATGCTAGCCTTATTTTGCAATAGGATCTTTTGTTGTTTTAATAAGCCTTATGCGTAGTCCTCTTTAAGCACCCTAGTATCTTAGAAGTATTTAATTCCCCTTCTAGATTAGCTTATTTTAGGCTTTTTCTTTTAAAGTAGGTATTTTTCTGTATTTTATATAAAATAACTGTCCACCATAGTTATTTGTAGTGATTTACTAGCTTATCTTAGGAGCTATATTTTGAGAAAATAGCTTTATACATAGATCACCTTTAGCTCATTTTACTGTTTCCCTAGCTCGTGTCTAGCTCTATTTTGCAGCTTAAATCCCCCAAAAAAAGAAATAGAAAAATAAGCCTTTATGCTATTATAGCCACTGTAGCCCTAAAAGCTCCACTACTTTCATAGGCATAATTCTTTGAGATTCAGCTTATGTGCCTTTTATGAAAAATGCTCCCCTTAAGCCCCTGAATAAGTTTGCTTTTATAAGTTTTGTCTAATAAGCTAGTTGGACCCACCTTGTAATCGGGGTCCACCTCAGGGACCAATTGTGTAATTCTCTCTTTTGTAGTTACCTTTGTTAGTCCCTATAGTTAGTTAGCCTGTTACTCTGTTAGTCCTTATCCCATTTCACTGTTAGTCCTTTTGTTTTAACAACAGTTAGCTCTAGTTAGTTTTATTTAATTAATTAATTAAATTAGGTTTAAAATTTAATTAGTTTAATTACTTTTAATTTAATCAGTAACTTTTGGGCATTTTTATATTTTTAGAATTGTTAATTTTTTCTTTATTTAATTTTATTTTTTTAGAATTTTTATAACTTTTATTTTTTGTCTTTTTCTATTTTCTTAGTTTTAATTAGTTTTTAATCTTTAAAAATTCATAAAAAATCCAAAAATTAATAAAAAAATATTTTTCTTTTTTATAAAATTTTCTTTTGTCATTTAGTGTCTAGGAAAAATATAAAATTTAGTATAGGCTTAATTTTTCTTAAATTTCAGTTTTAGACCCGTTTTACCGGGTGCGTTTTACCGTTTCTTTTCGTTTTACATTCAAACGACCTCAGTTTTTGTTCTAGTTTTCTTTATTTTTCAAATTAAGTTAATTAGAATTTAATTTTAATTTTTAATTTAATTTAGCATTTATTTTCTTAATTCTTAGTATTTAGATCTCCCGATACCTGATTCTGTTCCCCGTATTTTAGTATAAATCTAATTTTAGGATTTCCCTATAACTAATTTTGTTTCCCGTAGTTTTTAAGATCCCCATTTCCTTTGCTTGTTTTCCCGTAGATTAAATTAAGTTTTATTTAATTAATTTTAGTTATAATTATATCAGTGTTTCCATCATTCAATTTCTCATCAAACCAGGATAAATTTCAATTGCAGCCTCGTTGGGACATACGACCCGGGAATATCTCTTCCGGAATCTTTTTATCATTGATTTGATTCTTATATATTTAATCTCTTTGTGTAGCTTTTGACCTTTTCCCTTGGTTAAGGGCATTTGGTTGAGATTTGCATTTGAGTTATTTTATATATATACCGTCAACGAATCAGTGTGCTTATTTGAATGCAAATTAGTTTTTTGGCTCTCAAAAGCCTAGTTTCTGAGACAGCTTATTTCACAAGCTGTTTGAGAGCTTAATATTGAGCTTGAGCT